>RJWT010030428.1:0-14624 GCA_004365215.1 Cuniculus paca | reverse complement strand
TAAAAAGAACGTGTTTATGAGCCGGACGTGATGGCGCACTCCTGTAATCCCAGCACTCGGGTGGCTGAGCGGGAGGATCATTGTGAGTTCGAGACCAGCCTGGGCTACAAAGTGAGCTCAAGGCTAGCCTGAACTACATAGCAAGACTGTGTCTCAAAACACACACACACACACACACACACACACACACACACACACACACAAAAGGAATGTTTTTAGTGCATACAGAAATAACAACTTTAATGATGGTTTTGTGTTTAACCCTTAGGGTTCTGGTATCTTTTCCTCTTCAGTATTACATGGCATGGTTTTTAAGAAGGAAACTGAAGGTGACATAACATCTGTCAAGGATGCAAAAATTGCAGTGTACTCATGTCCTTTTGATGGCATGATAACAGAAACTAAGGTATGTAGACCTTAAACATTAAAAGTAAATATTGGGGTTGATCTTTCAGTTTAGCTTTGAGGTAGAATTTGCTCTGAAAGAAAATTTCATAATGGTTGAAAACTGCGGGATTGTATGTATTTGTAAACTAGGTTTATATTTAAACATCTAAAGATGGTAGCTGTATTATTTATATTGTACAGTACAGCCCCTTACCATTTCAAGTTAAAAAAACAGCGCTTTGTGTGCTCTTCAAGAAAATACTTTTTTGTTTGTTCGTTTTTGTTTTGAGACTGCCTCACTGTGTAATCCAAGCTGGCCTTGAACTCCCAGTGAACCTCTGAGGAATCTTCCTGCCTCAGCCTCCCAAGTCCTGGAATTTCAGGCATCTGCCACCATGCTTGGCTTAAAAATACTTTTAAAATATTGGCTTCTGTAGCATCCTGACACCAAAAATGTAATTTGAAAATGATAAGTCATTTTTTAAAACTTTGTGTTTCTAGTCAGTAGTGGCTGGCTTCATCCTCCATATTTTCTCTGCCCCACATTTTATGTGTATGTTTTGTTTTGTTTTGTTTTGTTTTATGAGCAGGATATATTTATTGAGAGAGAGAAAGCTTCTGTCTGAGAGAGAAACAGAAGGGGTCCCAAGTGGGTTGCCTGTTTTGTTTTGTTTTGAGACGTTCTCAAACTTGTGATTCTCTAGCCTCAGCCTCCCAAGTAGCTAAAATTGCTGGTAGCATTTTTGAAATTCAGGTTTTTAGTTTTAAGTTTCTGCAGGATTGGGAGAAGTGGGTGGTCTTTTAGTCCACATTTTAGGAAAAGCTTGAGAACCACAACATTGCTATTTTGGTGACACTAGCTGATCTTTGTAAAAGACAAATACCAGGACACCTGTCCTACATATCTGAAATAACAGTATTCCCCACCTTTTCGACCAAGTCCCTGTCAGAGCAAATGGGCTGAAGGTGTCTAAGAGCAAGCTGAGTGTCTTAACTTCATAGATTTTGTGTTCTGCTTCACTGTACATACTTATCTTCATGTCTTCTCCAAAAATCCATAATTTTTTTTCAGTAAAATATGATTTTGAACAAGAAAGCAGTAAAGTGTTGTTTATAAAGATTGTGCTTGCCTGTTTTGCCAGGGAACAGTATTGATAAAGACAGCTGAAGAACTGATGAATTTTAGTAAAGGAGAAGAAAATCTCATGGATGCACAAGTCAAAGCTATTGCTGATACTGGTGCAAATGTCGTAGTAACAGGTGGCAAAGTGGCAGACATGGCACTTCACTATGCGAACAAATACAATATCATGTTGGTGAGGTAAGAGCTGCATTCTGTTAACTGATGTTATAAGTGGTTTTGGGTAACAAAACTTAAAATTCAACAAACTGAACACATCTAATAAAGGGAAAGTACAAGTAGTCAATTAAATAGTAAAAGGACTTAAGTTTGGGAGATAGGAATTTTTTTTTTTTTCGAAGCCAGGGTCTTGCTTTGTAGTTCAGGCTGACCTTGAACTCCTGGTGGTCCTCTTGCCCTAGCCTCCCAAGTACTGGGATTACAGATGCACGCCACCATAATTCATTCTTTTAAGCTGAAGGAACCAGTCAGTACATATTGTTTGCAGAGAGAGGGGGAATATCATTCCAGACAGAGTGAATGAACATCTTATAAAAGATCATAGTACATTGCCTGTTTTCCAGAGCGTATGGTCAGCGAGGTACCTTTTAATCCATGAACACATTTAAGCAGCACAGTAGACAGCTGACTTTCCTATCCATTTTCCTTTATCATCATTCTTCGTACCCACTCAAATCTGCAGAATAAATCACTGTACTCTTCCTCAAAGATTGTATGATCGCACAAGATAAAGCAGTTTTTAATATATACACTATATCCTTGGTGTTTCGGATCTATAAAACCCGCATACTCTAAAGTGACTTTACCTCTCCTGGTTGGCAAAAAATGGTGTACAACAGATTTAAGATGGCATTGTTGGCTGGGCTCATTCTCAGTGTGAAGAATTGACTTCTTGGCCTAAGAATCCAGTTGCAATTCAGATGTGTTCTGAGCTTGAATCCAGAGTCAAGAATGTTGCTTGGGAGCTGGTGTAGTTTCTTATTTAATCTCTGTACTGCATATGTGTATGTGTGTGTATATGGTAGAATTAAAAGTTTTTATTAATTAAACTCTGTTCTTTCTGAAAGGCTTAACTCAAAATGGGATCTTAGAAGACTATGTAAAACAGTTGGTGCTACAGCTCTTCCTAGATTGGTATGTATTTTGGAAAACATTAAAAAGATAATTGAACCTGTTTGAAATTTTATTACCACAGTTACTGTCTTACAGACTTCTCCCGTCCTCGAAGAAATGGGACACTGTGACAGTGTTTACCTCTCAGAAGTTGGAGACACACAGGTGGTGGTTTTTAAGCATGGTATGTAGTCATGGTAAAATGTGTTGGTATGAGTGTGAGGTGTGTATTTTCTTTTATCTAATCCCCAAATATATTTGACAGAAAAAGAAGATGGTGCCATCTCTACTATTGTTCTTCGAGGCTCTACTGACAATCTGATGGATGACATAGAAAGGGCAGTAGACGATGGTGTTAACACTTTCAAAGTTCTCACAAGGGTCAGTATGAGCCCTAACCTTCAGTAAATTTGTTTTAAAAACAGTTGACAGACTCCTGAACATCATGGCAATTTCAAAACGCATTTAAAGCAAAGCGGTTTTCATTTAAGACTTGTGTCTCTAAAAATGATTTCCTAAATTGTTTTCAAAGAGTAGTAGTTCTTATTATAATGCGCTGCTTCAGCACTGTTCTTGGTGCTGTGTGTGGAAGTGCAGGTATAGTTTTGATCCTGTTCTCTTATTTTGGTCTTTCCTTTTTATATCTGAGACACTGTCTAGTAAGAAACTGTTTCATTCTTTTTTTTGTAGTTTGAAATTAGATTTCAACATATTCTGATTTAAAACTTCTAATTTGGAAAAAAAAAATTCTAGTCTAGTGGAGTACTGGAATCTGACTAGAAAACTGCCTTTTGATGACTTTCTCTCCTTTTTGTACTAACAGGATAAACGTCTGGTACCAGGAGGTGGCGCAACAGAAATTGAATTGGCAAAACAGATCACATCATATGGAGAGGTATAGGTATTTCTATTATAAATTGATTTTCTTTCTGCTGTTGATTAAAGTGAAATAATAAACACATTTTGTTTTAGACCTGTCCCGGACTTGAACAATACGCTATTAAGAAGTTTGCTGAGGCCTTTGAAGCTATCCCACGAGCGCTGGCAGAGAACTCTGGAGTTAAGGCCAATGAAGTAATCTCTAAGCTTTATGCAGTACATCAGGAAGGAAATAAAAATGTTGGATTAGATATTGAGGTATTTCAAAAAGCACTGATATTAAATTGCCTAATTTAGTGAATACAGAACTTAAAAATAGAAGCAATATGTGTAAAAGGAAAATGAGGAAAAGTGATCTGATTTGTGGACAAGTGGTTTCTTAAAATTACTTTTTAATTTGATAAGAGGAAACTTGTTTTGATACCCTTTTTTTTTGTTTTATGGTATGTATGGGATAAAACGTGCTTAATCTACTTGTCTGATACTATTTAAGAAACTGTCCAGGTTTTGTTGTTGAGTATAAATATTCACATGAAAGAATTTAAGATGAAAGGTGGAAATGATTTTGTGTTGCCAGGCTGAAGTTCCTGCTGTAAAGGACATGCTGGAAGCTGGTGTTCTAGATACTTACCTGGGAAAATACTGGGCTATCAAATTGGCTACTAATGCTGCAGTCACTGTACTTAGAGTTGATCAGGTAAGCAAAAAGCAAAATTTTGATCTTTGAAAATGCTAATTTTACTATGGGTCAGTAGTATACTTTCACAGAACTAGAATAGCATAACTATATTTGAGCAAGTATGTCTTTTCCCTCATTTTAGAGATAAAGTATCCCCCAAAATGTTGTAGATTCTATTTTCAAACTGTTTAACCATAGAAGCCCTTTGTCTAGTCATTTTGGTAATAAGTTACATAGGTGATAAGGAATATGAAAAAGAAAAAAGAATGCAGTAAGGAAGGATCATAAAACCCTGAGGTAGATAGATTACCAGCCTCAAAAGAATGAGAGGACATAAGTGTGTTACATTTTTCCCAGTATGACAAACTAACTGTACCTTGGAGTTCTAAAAAATTTTAAAAGTTTTGAAGATCACATTATTTCTTACCATTTCTTCTTGGTGAGTTTTTTTTTGGCGGGGGAGTTTGAAGTTGGGGTTGTTTTTTGGGTTGTTCTGTTCTGTTTTAGTTACTGTGGTAAAACCTATTCTGAACTTGTGAATTTTAAACTTATAAAAGGGGCAGGGGAGCTTGCTGGTATTTGCTTTATGCACTCTGTGCATAAAGCTGTATCTAAGAAAAATCTATTAACCAACTTGTATTGTATAATGGACTTAGTCTTACAAAAACCTAACTGTATCTGATTTTGTGTAGTGCGTATCTTCTGGAAAAAAACTTGCAAATCAAGCTTAAACCACCGCTAGTGTAGAAGTATAATCCCCAACTATAAACACCTTCACCACCCAGTTACCTGCCAAAACCTAGACTGAACCAGAAACCAAAGGAAGCCCTGCAGTCAGTTTTAATAACCCCCACCATATGTTGAACCCAGGGCCACCACACACACATCTAGGGAAGAACCCTACCACTGAAGCATATCCCCTGCCTGCTCAGGTTAGATTTATTGAGGCTTCTGAACGGGGTAATACTAAAGATGTTCTACGGTGTATGTTACTTAAAACAAGCCAATCCCATTGCTGTATAAGATCTGTTAACCACATACATTTGAAAAGCAACAAATACTATATTTAGTTATTTATTAGTTTATTTTAGCTTTACCCAAATAAATGCATTTGAGCCCAGAGCTATCATGGTTTTTTGGCAGGATTGTTTTATTTTCTCATGTTGTTTTGAAACAAATCTTAAAATGTTAATGTAACTGTACTTGTTAAAATCTTGAGTTAGCAGATTTTGGATAAACTAGAGAGGCTGTGGTACATACTTTATATTACCAGGGAGCAGAGCGTTTGGATCATTAGACTTTTCCTGCTACTTGAGTGGTTCTCAAAGAGACTAGAAAATGTCTTAAACTTTGCATATATTTATCAACTACTTTAGATTTTAGTGGCAAAACTGGCAGGTGGACCCAAAGCTCCTAAACCACAAGGAAATGGGGATAAAGATGGTTGTTGGCAAGATGAAGCTCATGTATAAATAGCAAATCAGGTGTCAGTGATGCATGCAGATATTTTCCTGTTCTGCTTATCAAAGTGCATGTCTTGGAACATCGTTCACTAATCTGTGTGGATTTTGTTGCTGTTTATCCACAAAAGTTGGAAGCTTTCTCACACTGCTGGAAGTTCAGAATTTAATCTCTGAGGAGGAAGCTAGCAAACTTTGTGCTACAATGTTTCATATGCTATATGTAAAGACATTGCTTATTTTGAGAGGATTGCTTACTCTTAAGGGTAATAGAAAAATATTTTTATCTTCATTCTGACCGTGAATTTATAAGCATACTTTTGTGGTTTTGTTATACAGATCATCATGGCGAAACCAGCCGGTGGGCCCAAGCCTCCAAGTGGGAAGAAAGATTGGGATGATGACCAAAATGATTGACTGGCTTAATTTTTACTCTAGATGAACACAGCATTTGTAGCAGTGCTCTAGGAATTACTGTTTTCTTACTCTCCTTAAATTAAAGAGTGTGTGTTTGTTTCCTCAGCTGAATGATATAATAAACATTGTTACTGTTAAAGTCTCAGTGCCTGATGATGTTACTGGATCTAAGGGACCTGTTAATCACATTCACTGTGAGAGTTAATATAATTAGTGGCCTGTTTCCCTTCTGCATACTGCCTGGCCTCCGTTTTTGTAAATGTTACTGGAATACAGTCGTTATCATATTATTACATATTGCCACATGCTTTGTATAGGAAATGGCAGAGTTGAGTTGTGAAGACCCAGATGGGCCCGGACAGCCTAAAATGTTTAGCCCTTTGTAGCAAAAATCTGCCAAAACCTGGACTACATATCTCCAGTGCTTTTCCCATAGTTTTGGAAATCCTGAGACAGTCATTTTTTTCACTTGGCAGTAAATGATCTATTGAAGACAAGATTCAGATAGCAAAGTACAAGAGATGCTTATGATACAACCGAAATATATTTCCTAACATGTCCACCTCAAAGAAGTCAATTTTCATGAAATAGATCCAGTCACCTTTATTAAGACCTTATACTAAGGAGTGTTGAAAAGCAAAGAGCATGCGACTAGAGGTTGCAGCTCAGTGTAAAGCATTTGCCCACCACATGCAATGCTCTGTATTTGACCCCCAGCACTGAAAGAAAAACAATGTATGAAATGCTAAATTACATTGATTTTTGTGATGTACTATATGTATTGGTTATATAAGGCAGGCCCTTAAATAATACTGTTTGAGGGCTGGGGGTTTAGCTCAGCGGCATAAGTGGCTGCGTGGCAGGCGTGAAGTTGTGAGTTTGATCCCCAGCATCAAAAAACCGTTTGAAGCAGCTTCTGGTATTCTTGCAAAGGAATTTTGGAAGCAATATGGCTAGCCAGTTCTTAGACATAAGTAAATTCAGTATTAGGGATGCAATAGCCATGGCAGGATGAATTCGTCAAAGAATAGAGACCTTTACTGTAAGTTTGGACAGGCTAGGTGCACTTATGCTCTCTGGATTGCATGTAACAAACTGGCTGAGTGGGTGGTGGAAATCGATGAGAACAGTCTGCAGGCCTCCAGCATGCTGGGGTAAAGGCAGCCTGGGTACCAGATCACAGTCTGAGGTGTGAGACTGGCTTGGTTTGCCTCCTACCTGCTTTGGGTCAGCTGAACGGTAGCACAGAGCAAGTGCAGCTTATGCCTACTGTGTAGCAGGACGAGGACCACAGACGCGTTTCTCTCAACTGCATGCTGATACCAACCTTAAATGATGCCAGATACCTGCTTATAAAATTCAGTGCAATGTAACACAGTTTTATTAGCCAGTCTCAAACCATTTAAGTACATATAACTTTGTAAGTAATAAAACAAGTTTTTGGAGGTCAGTTTATTGATATGTCATGACCCACCACCCACATATTAAGCACAGAGGACTTAATTCAAATTTCCTTTCCAGAAACAGCAGGAATAAAAACCACTGTGAATTTGCAAGGATTTTTTTCCCTTCAGTATTTAAATAGAATTTCTTCTGTCATGTACTTAGTGAACATGATTTATAGTCTTAAGCTTTTGTATTGTTATTACAGCCATTGTAAAAGCTATGAAAGCTTCCAGAGGAAGTGCTTCTGTTATCACAGAATTCTCTCGTAAAACAGGAGGTAAGCTTGTGAGTTCAGTACTTTAGCAGCAGGCACAGCTTGCACGTGTGTATCGCTGATGTGAAACCACTGCCCCTTGGTTGATTCCATTTCAAAACCTATCAAGAGGAAGTATGAAGCTAGTTAAATATAAATGGACAGATTGAAGTTCGTTTTATTTTGGTTTGGCCATAACCTTCTAAATGCCTTAATTTTCCAAGACAACTTACCTTGTGGAGTATCACCGTGAAGAACAAGATTAGAGAGATGGTTATTTGCAGTTCTTGCTTTGGCATAAGCAGTGTAGTGCCCTGACCTCATTGTACCACTGTGTTCAACAACTCCATACAAGGAATATAGTACTCTTGTGTTTTCTTCAGCAACATTCTTTAAAAGAAAATCAAAAAGTTAATATTAGTTCATCTATACAGGTTACCACTGGTAAGAAATGCACACTATAGTCTTAATATTTACTTAGTATAGAAGTAATGTATGACTAAAATTTTCCCCTGCCTCTTCAACTTCTAGATTGTTCTCTGTCCAACTTAACTCTGCAGACTTAACAGTTATCACTGATCACCACTTTTCCTTTCTGTTTTTTGTTGTTGTTGTTTTGTTTTTTGTTTTTTTGAGACAGATTCTGGCTATGTATTGCAGGCTGACCTTGAACTCACTTAGTCCAGACTAGCCTCAAACTCACTGATATTCTTCCTGCCTCAGCCTCTCAAGTGCTGTGGTTACAGGCTTTTCCTTTTTAACACACCCTAATGTACATACATACTTCATCTCCATAACCAGTGAAGTTACTAACATTTCTTGAAAATGTTTACCATAATCTCTATACTGTCTAATCCATGAACAGTTTCCAGTCCTTTTCTCAACTCTTGACATAAAGCCACTTTGTCCTTTCCTTGAAACTTGAGCACGAGACTTTTTAGGCAAAGTACGGATATCTAATGATCTCATATCTATTCAGAAGTAAGAAGTATTTGTTTGCCAGCTGAAGAAACATGGTGGTAACAAGAATAATAATGGCAGGCATAGTGGTGCACACCTATAAGCCCAGCACTCGGGAGGCCGAGGCAGAAGGATCGCGGTGAGTTTGAAGCAAGCCTGGTCTACATAGTGAGAGACCTTGTCTCAAAAAATAATCATAATTTACTACCATATTTCAACTTGGAATTATACCTTTCTTGGAGAATTTTAGGAGGGAGAAAGACTACTCATTTCAAAGTTCACACATTAAAGAGTTTAATTAATAGGCTTAAGTTGAAGTATTTTGAAATCTACAGTATAATAGCATTGTTTTTGTGGTGCTCAACTCTTGGAGATCTTATGTGATTTGCCCTTTTACAGTACCCCTGCCTTTTCACTGAGATGTTCCTGAATCCCGTCCTTGGCTTCCCTCATCCTTCTCCCCAGGCTTTACGCAAGGGATCCTGCAGCACATTTAAACCCCACCTATATGTTAACTTTCAAATCTTCATCACCAGCCCTCTTCTGAATCATGCAGGAATAGTACATACCATACCTGTTCTACACACACCAATCTTAATACTCGACCATATTAAACTGAGATTATCCATTAATATGTCTGCCCACATTTTCTGTGCCATCAGTTAACAAGATAATATCTGCCACAGTACTGGGGGTTCAAAATAACAGTGAACTAAAGTAAACTAGTAACAGTGAACTAAAGTAAACTAATCTTCAAAATGATCCATCACAGATGTTGAAATTATAAAAGTATAATGATCAAAGGCTCACTCTACTCAATTCTTATACTAGGAGCTATAGGAGTATTCACTAAACTGATTCCTTCACTAAAGGATTTTCCTTTAAGAACAAAAAAGCCACTTTCACCTACCTTGCACTTAAGAGTACAAAAAGGAGCCAAATCTAAGATTTCTGGAAACTTTATGTGTTTGTTAACTTTGCGTAGGCTAAAACCAGCCTAAAAAAAAAAAAGAGAAGTCATTTTCCTGGAAAAGCTGTTCATGTTAAGTACACTGTAGTTCATCACAGGTGCCCAGAGAACACTAGCATCCGGCCCTGCTTCAGTCTTCTGGGGACGTTTCCTAACTACTACCCAATTCCAAGCTGGCCAGTTTCTGCAAGGTGACTATACACGTGTGCACACGCGCACACACCAACACATTTAAGGAAGCCACTCCCATGAGCTACCAATGTTTCTGCGTTAGTCACCCAGAAAAGCCAGATTACATTAGAGGTTCTGAGTGCTGAAAGTCAGCAACAGCAGAATACTTCTCTGTGAAACGCACTCTCGGCCTCTAACCAAGCTTAGCTAACTTAATAAAAGAGCCATCGAATTAGGCCAGCTCATACCAACCACGAGATAGAAAATGTTCTTAAGAACTTGAAGGTACTTTTGGAATTTGGGACAGAATTTCAAAATTATAATGCTATAGCAAGTCTTTCAAAAAAGATGGCAGGTCACCAAATTGATGAAAATCCAAGGTACCAATTCTTTTATCAAATTAAGACACTATCCAGAAATAACTATAACATTTCTAGTTCTGAGATATAAGTAGTACAGTGGTCTTTTTTTTAACCTGAAAGTAAGGTTAGAGCAATATACTAAAAAGAGCAACCTGAGTACTAGTAAATGTGAGAAAGGACGGCCTAAATTTCACTGCTGGGAAAGCATCTTTGTCTTGTCATACATAGTACTTACTTTCCTACTTCTTTGCAATCAGAATTAAGAAAAAACAGAAAGCCAAAGAAACGTTAAGCTGAATAAATAAAATAGGCATTACACACTTCAAAACAAATTGTGGGTAGTAAACAAGGGGTACCTGCTGAAATCTCTTCAAATGAAGAGTGAGAACAGGAGGAGCAAGAGAAATTAGCATTTGCTTTTTAGCATTAGTGTAAACATGCTTCCTTTCACCTACAGAAAAGAAGAAATTTTAATGTGAAAATCATGTTTAACCTCCAGAATGTTGTTTTGCTATAAAATATATTTCAAATATCTAAAGCAAGGACAAGCAAACTTTTGTAAAAGACAAGATAATATTTTACACTCTGTGAACCAAAAGGCAAAATCAAGGATATTTTTTAAGCATTTATGTATGAAAAATTTTTTCACAAACTTTTTAGATGAAATAAAAATACAGTAAGGGAGCCAGGCATGGTGGTGCACGCACGTAATCCCACCACTCAGGAAGCTTAGGCAGGAGGATCACCTCGAGTTTGAGGCAGCCTTGGTTACACACTGAGTCCAGACTAGCCTGACCCACATAGCGAGTAGTCTCAAAAACAAAAACACAGTAAGAGTCTGATCATACTCTATTAAAAAGGAGACTGGAATTACTTCCCGGGGACATAATATTTTGGTTTTGCAAAGTAAGTATTCCTTACACTATCATGAAATCATTCATTCTTTTTTTTTTTTTTTTTTTGCGGCACCGGGGATTGAACTCATCACCTTGTGCTTGCCAGGCAGGCATTTAGGCCGCTGAGCTAGATCCCTGGCCCTTGTCTTTTTAAGACAGGGTCTCACTATGCCATTCAGGCTGGCCTTGAGCTCACTTTGTAGCCCAGGCTGGTCTTTAACTCACAAAGATTCTCCTGTCTCAGCCTCCCGAGTGCTGGGATTACAGGCGTGAGCCACCACACCCAGCTCATTCATTCATTTAAGAAAACCATTTTTGAGGTTTTCTTTTCTTGCTCAGTGGTACAGTGCTTACCTAGCATGCATAAGGCCCTGGATTCAATCCCCAGCACCACAAAAAAACTTTTTGAAGTGGAAGATCAGCAAGGTGGCTAACTAGTGATGCCCAGAGCATTTCCCTCCACAAAAATAGACCAAAACAAAGGAAAACATGTTTTAGCTCAAAAACTATACGAAAAGCAGGTAGATGGTCAAATTGGGCCAATGCCTACTGTAAAGCAAACAAAAACACTATAAAAATCAAAGCAGTTTACTCTTTGTAACTACATGTACTTTTTAAAAGTTACGAATTAAAAACACATTAATAATGCACTAAATACCCTTCATAATCCATGGCCCCTCCCTACCCTACTTATGCAAACTCCAAACAAGAGACAAGAGGGGCTGAGGGGAACTGTCATGATCTGTGTCCCATATTTGAGGGTTGAAAGAAAGCAAGGTCCTCCAGCATCTTGCACTGAGCATATCATTTACAGTGAAAAATTCAAGTGCGATTTCCTGGGTGCAATTAGATGAAGGTCCTCTTAAAATGTTGGCAGGGACCCAAGAATGCTGAAATAGAAACAACCAGTGTCTGTCACTGTTGGGATGCTGTTCTGTGACAGCATTCCAATGGAATGATTGACCACAGAGAGAGGTATCAGAGAGCAAATTGCACCACTAACTGCTGCTGAGATGTCACTAGCTACCTCAATAAAGTCCTTTCATTTTTTGTTAAAATATTTATGCACTAGAGCACTTATTCATGCCATCCAATCCTAATACAATTACAAGAGTACCTATGCAATGCCACATGTGCCCCTTACTATTAATCTTACTTACAATGAGAAAATTAAATACCTTTTATATTTGCCTTTGGTCCATTATAATGTCTTCGTGTACATACTTCACAAAGCAGTTTATTTGCATCTCTAAGTTTCTCATTACGAGTAAACTGATATAAACAATGCTGGATTGAACACTCATCAGTACTGAAAACTTCCCTGTTTGCAAGAGTATAAAAAGCAGTTTCTGGATCTTCATTGACAACCTCATACAACTTTGTCACAGGAATATGGGCATCATTCAAAATCTCTATGTTTATTTCATCAGGTTCAAGAGCACCATTTAAGTTAAGGTGTTTGAAGTCGCTGGAAATGTCAACTTCATCATTGCTCTCTTCCTTCAGATGGGCACCATCGGAAGTCCTAGTACATTCAGGAGAAGACACCAAATCCTCTAGATCATTATCCATGTTGACATTTACTATATCTACTTCTTCTATGGATTTCTGATTATCAGTTATGCTTTCTATTGCTTTCTCTTGGCCATTCAAATCTTTCTGATTAACACAAAATTCTTCATGTGTAACTTCCTCTTGTGAAATATGGTTGGATTTAATATCCACTTCTTGTAGAAGTGACATTTCAGTCTCACATTCATTATCTTCAGGCTGGTCAACAGTATCATTTAAATGAAGAACTTTTCCTTGAATTTTTTGTTGTCTTCTTTCATTCTGTATAAAAAGTATAAACATTTTTAAAAACGGAAAGAAAAAGACAAAGAGACAGGCCAAAAAGAAAAAGAGTTAAGAAAAGTAAAATTGGAGCACCCCTCTTTTCTGTTTCCTGGCTCCCTATACTGTATTCTTCCCACTGTTAATGTACTTGACCCTGTCACTGATGAAATCACCAGGCAATAGTCTCTCCTCCAATGGAGGATGAAAAAAAAAAAAAAGAAAGAAAGAAAAAATAGGAACAAACATGCACTACATCAAGTGTTGCTGCTTAGCAATCAAAAATAACTTCATAAAGAATTCACTCTCAGAACCTCATCCTAAAAGTTCCTTTATTATCAGTTTTCAAATAAATTATGAAGAAAAATTCTTTAAATAAAACCAGGAATAGTCACCAATCATCAAAAAATTATACTGGAAAAATAAAAATGTGCGCCGGGCGTGGTGGCTCACGCCTGTAATCCCAGCACTCAGGAGGCTGAGACAGGCGGATCGTTGTGAGTTCGAGACCAGCCTGGGCTACAAAGTGAGCTCAAGGCCAGCCTGAACGGCATAGTGAGACCCTGTCTCAAAAACAGGGCTGGGGATCTAGCTCAGTGGTCTAAGCGCCTGCCTGGTAAGCGCAAGGTCGTGAGTTCAATCCCCAGTGCCGCAAAAAAAAATAAAAATAAAAAATAAAAAAAAGTGCAAGCATGATTCCTGTTCACAGAGAAATGACCGAAGATGGTGCTACAACTATTAAGCCAGCCTCTGCACCCCTGCAGCCAAATATTAGACTATGGGCAGGCTCTGCCTGCAATATATTCATGTGAGTTATAATTATTGGGCCAAAGTTTCGCTGAAAAGATAAAAGAATAAAATAAAAACCCAAGGATGCACTTGTACAGGACTGCTTTGACAGGATGGATGAAAACATTCTAGGAAAAATGTCCCAAAGTTAACAAAATAACAAGGAAGTCACATAGACAAAGGACAGGAAAGGATCCTCCCCCTCTGAAGTCACCTTTTTTGCCATTGTAACCTATTTCTTATTAGAGAAAAACTAAGGCCTTTCATCAAAATTCCTGTTACTAGATTACTTAAAGACCCAAAGGGGTTAGCATTTTTGGCTGTAATGTAACCTGTAATTCCAGGATACAGACACACAAGACACAAACATTTTCTGCTGCATAGCTCTAAAACCACAGGAACAAAGAAGAGAACAAGGGGGAAAAGACATAAGGGAATAAATCAAAGAATACAGATGGCTCTGACAAAAATATGTTTAACTTCATTTATGTTCAAATAAATGTAAAATAAAACTGCACTGAGATAATAATTTCCATCAGATTAGGCAAAACCTGAAAGTGATGATAGCATACTGCTGTCAACAATCCAAAGAAACCAGAAGTCTCACATACTGCTAAGGTGAACATTAATTGTACAACTTTTGTGGAATACAGCTAAACAGTATGTGTCAAAACTATAAAGGCAATCCTCTTCTCAAAATTTGCCCTAAAGATGGCAGGAGTACAGGGCTATTTGCGGCACAACATTGACCATCATGGCAAAAACTACAAACGACTTCAGACATTAGAGAAATGGCTAAAAAAATTATGGTACATCCATATAAAATACAATGTTGTTGTTGTTGGTAGTGGTGGTGGTGATGATGATG
>RJWT010030425.1:0-14644 GCA_004365215.1 Cuniculus paca | reverse complement strand
CACTATAGTAGCCATTGCTTATTTCCTGTTATCCAACTTGAAGACCTGTAATGCTATTCTCTTTTATCTGGTTTTATACTACTTTGTTTTGTTTGAGTTTATTGTCTGTAAATGTAAGAACAACCATTTTGAAGAAAGCAAGAGACACTAGGGTAACCATTGTTAATCTCCTGTTGTTATGTTTTGAAAACCTGTATAGTTTGCAGTGTTTTGCTTTGAAATGCTATATTATGTTTGACTCTATTCTGTTTTCTTTTCCTTTTTTCAATCTGTTTTGTTTTTTGTCCTATTTTCTTTAAAATAAAATAAAAAAGCTATATATATATATACACATATATGCATATATAGCTTTCTTAATGTGTATTTGTTATATATAGATCTGTTACACATTTATTTTTGTATACAAAAATGAATTGAAAAAGAATTTATTAGAACTAGTAAATTAAAGAAAGTTACAGGATATAGGATCAACACACAAAAATTTGCTTTCTATGCACCTACAATGATTATTCCCAAAGGAATAATAAAAAGCCAATTCAAATTAATAGCATTTAAAATTTCAACATGTTAGCAAATTATTTAGACAATTAAGTGGAAGTTTTGTATTCTCAAAGACATCAGTGGAAACTTGAATATTGAAACATACACACATTCCATGTGTATGAGTATCAAGATACAAAATAGTTTTCAATAATACCTACAGTCTTCTACAAATTCACTAATCCTTATCAAATTTGTAAGTTTTCTATTTTATTTTCATACCTGAAAAAGCTGATGTTCAAATTGATATGAAATTTCAAGTGGCTTCAAATAGCTAAAATAATCTCAGTAAAGAAGACAGCTATTTTCAGTTTCAAAACTTACAAAAAATCTAAGTGAAAGAAACCATGACCCTACTGGAAAGGTAAATAAATGTGAAAGATAAATTTGAGTCATATGTAGGAAAATGGGTACACTTCAATACCATCTTAAGAGAAATAAATCGGGCACACGAGTTTAGATATAGCATTGTTTCTCTTGTTTGGAAGCCCAAAAGGTAAATTTGGGAGTATAACGTAGGACAGATACTGGGAAGTAAGAAGAGCATGCTCAAATGGGAATCAGAACAAGGGAGTGTGGAGAAGGAAGGGAAGAGAATAAAAAGAGATGGAAAGAAAAAGATGGACACAAAGCTTTTGAAAAAGGGGAGGGAAGAGGGAGTTAGAGGGAGAGGAAGGGAATAGGGAAAAATGAATTAAGATATGTTTTGTACGGTACAAATTCCCTATGAGAAATGTGATCAATATGTATGACAAATATGTACTAATAAGAAATAAAATGTAAAAACATGTAATTAGAATGATTACTTCTCATGTATGTTCTCTTTCACTTATCCATGAACCTGAACTTTTGGGTTAAAGAAGAAACTGGGTATATTTGTGATTGTTTTGAGAATCAAAGTGCCTAATTTTACCTATATCTATGCTTCATAAAATTTAATAGATTAGTTTGCCCTTTAAAGAAAAATTTCCATCTCTGTACCTCCTCAGATTTTTTCAGGATTAAATAAAATAGTTCTCAGTACCATCTCTAAGCAATGTGTTTGTTATAAATTTAAATATTCCATCATTCCTTACTTTCAAACTAATGCATGAGTAGGTAGATGTTTCCTGACTTTGACCGTACATCCTCTTCCAAATCTTTTCTTTAGTTCAGTATTTCTGAATTTTAGCACGCATTTCTGATAACATCCACGAAGAAGCACATTGCATGTACAATGTTGGACATGCTATAGTGGTATCTATATCACTAAAGAGAAACATTTGAATAGAATTTATACTATTATAAATATAATACTGAAGATGTTATGAATTATTGAAGTGAATTACTCTTATAATTGTATCTCCTTGTGTTGCTGATAACATATATCTGTAGCACACTTTAAAATTGATCACTTCAGACATGTTTTCCTATAGTTTATTTCATGATAGACAATTGGTTTCATATCACAGGATATTTACAATTAATTGGTAATAGTTGCCTTACTTAATAGCTGCCTTACTTGCAGTTTGGATGAGGAATGAGAGATAGGACATTAATTCCTTCTGGAAGAGTAATTGATTTACAAATAATCACTATTATGACAGGAGGAAGATATTTTGACTCACATGCCAGCTTTTTGCCATTCAGAGAATATATTATTTTACTTTGTATCATTTTATCAAATAAAACAGTCTCTCATAATCTGAATGAGTATTTATAATTTGTGGGTGTATATGTTCTTTAGAGCAGAGAGCCAAATAATATTTCAATTGTAATCACTAAAGTGTCATAATCATAAAAATTTTCAATTTTTAATCTATGTCTAAAACTTGCCATAGTAAGCTACATTTAAAACTGAAGGAAAAAAATCAAGCTATTCATTCATTTATGCATAAGCAAATTTTTGCACTGATAATAGCAAAATGGACTTTTGCCTTGCAATACTCTGTAGCACTTTAAAGATCTTGATTAATGCATTCATGAATGACGTTCAGACAAAACATATTATCCCTATATAAGCATGAATGAAGTACTTTTAATTTGAAAAAAGCATTATTTTTGATAGAAGCTATTTGTCTTCTTAGGGAATAGAGTCATGAAAATTAATTATGTGTTCACAGTGATTAAGCACAGGATTTCACCTAAATGACCTCCCTCACTCATCTTTGAAAGCAGGACGCACCAACATTTGAACATTTTGATGTGTTCCTTTTTTATTAGCCTAGAAGTCATACAGTAAAGTCTTGTTCTTCAACAAACACGTGAGGTATGAAGAGTATCCTCTGAAATCTATGCATTTTGGTTCATTGAAATATTCAAAGAAAATTAATATTTCATCATTTCAAATGTTAATGAAGTATTATATTGGAGAACTAGATAATTAAATACAAATTTAAATTGTTCTTAATCGCAAGAAAAATTTTCTAGTATGAAACTATTGTGTTATCTTTGTAAATGTATTTTATGTACTGTAACATGTTTCAATAACAAAATGCCCAGTAAAAAGAAACAAAGTTACAATTTTTTTCTTCCATTTCAGTTAGTGATTCATACTGTATGGCTTCAAACTGTGCAATATAATATATTCCATTTTTTTGCCCAATGAAATTCAATAAAATTTGGAGAAGAACTTTCAGTATACACACAAACTAATGAAACATTTATTTTTGAATGAGCTAAATGTTATAAAAGGATATTGAAATTTCCATTTAAGTCTTTTGGTTATCCTGCCTTCCTCAAGTAAGGTTTAGGGTCAAAGATAACTGAAATACTCTCAAAGAGACAAACCGACATCATGGCCAATCTCTGGACTAGAATTTAACCTATAAATCTAAAGTCCCTTTTTTAAATATCCAGATGTGACATACCAAAAAAATCTTGTCTAAGATTTTACCAAACCCTAGATCAGATGCATTTCACATTTCCAATATTATCTAGAATTTAACACTAGAATTTAATTCTGTAGAACATGAATATGAATACTCTTTGTATCTTTCATACACACATACATATGCATACACAAACACACAAAGACAATCAGACTATATCAATTAAGCATTGCTAGATTTATTTTAGTTTTATTTTTAATTCTGTGCTGTTGGAGGCAATAGAGTAGCAATTATTGAGACTCTTTAGCAATAATCTTTGTCATTGTTCAGTCATTAACTAGTTTTTCACTCCTTTTTATTTTTATACATCATAATTATTTTTGGAGTTACTTATGTTTTTCAGAAAGTCTGTGAGGGACTAACTTGATGAGGCACTATCCAGGGAATATAATGATTAAAGAGATTAAGTGTCTGCCTTTAAAGAGATCACACTTTTCTTTAAAGAATAAGTGACTGATTACACAAATGCATTTTAAAAAGTAAGCAGCCTAAGTACTTTTTTTCCTTGTAGTCTGGAAAAGGAAATATCATTGTGGTTCTTGTGGTACTTCATCGAAATAGTGATTAATGAGCTAAACTTTGAAAACTAAGTAGAATTTAATCAGGTAGCGTTAAGATGGCAATTTTTAAATAGAATAAAGAACAGGCGCAAGACACAGCAATAGGTTATGAGTTTAAGGGATAAAAATATTGCATTTTTAAAGTTGCCTAATAATCTGAGTGAATTTCAAGAGCCATTTATCATATGTCTTCCTAACTCCTTATTCAGGGATGTCATTTTGATGACTTCAAAATTGGAAGGAGTTTGGGAAAATTACACCACAGAAATGATCTCATGTTACAAAGGCAGGTCTCACTGTCACCCACCCAAAGTGAGAGCTGTCTTACAGAGTACTGAACAAGACTGCTTCAAAGTTTGTATCTCACTGCCTTCAAATAATAGCATAAACTTGGACATTTATCTTCTATAAAATGGGAATAGTAATCATTAAAAAGCTTTATTGTAGTTGCATTATAGTTATTGAATAAGGTAATGAAAGTAAAGTATTCAGAGCACTGCCAAATAACAGATGTTTAATGAATGTCTGCCTAAGTGATATTTCATAGAAATTAATAACAATTGTATTTATTTGGTTTGGATTAATAATATTATGTTGTTTACCTCTTCAGAAAATAACATGCTATTCTGTAAGATAAGCAACTTTAGGAAGAGTAAGTTGGCCTGCATGTGGAAGACTCATTAGAAGCAGTGGAGTCATATGGAGATATGAATACGCAAAATCGTCACATAACCTAGCCTACAGCCTTCCCCAAGGGAATTCACTGAGCACAAAAGGTTCTTGTACCATTAGATAGGTTCTATTATTCAAGCTCAATAAGCCAAAATGAGTGACTTTGGGCAAATTTTATTTACTGGGATAAGGATTTGGTGATAATCACAAATAGTGAACACTCATAATGGAGAAGACATGCTGGGAAATCATATAACTGACTAGTCTACCAATGTCATTGTAAACTGAGCTTTATCTGAAACAGAACTCAAGTAATGCAATATTTTTAGCATCATTACTAAAATACCAACAAATTAACATTTGCATTAGTTTGAATAATTAATCCAGTATCATAAATATGTTCCAATACTAGTAAAAGCTTAAGTGACTTCAATCTGATTATGAATCAATCTGATCTGAATGAAAGTCAGTGTATGTATGATACATGGATATAGGTACACAAATTTAAAAGCATACACAGCTTCTTGAATCACAACAAAGTATTTTAAAGACTAAAAATGATAAATTTAGGTTCAGTAGTAGAGAAACTATCTTAGGATCAGTGAAATTTAGTGAAAAATGGATGAGAAAATAGAAACAAAGCAGTGATAATATATTACAGGTTGTGTCCCAGAATCATAGAAAGGCTGAGGTTTGGCAGAGAAGTATTTTTTGTTAAAATTAGAAGATGACATTAGAAAGTCATGTGAGATTGAAAACACTTCAAAATAATATTCATTTTAAAGTTCGTATTTTTCCAATGTAATCAAGTAAAATTTTTATAAGGTAAAATATTGATTTCAGGACATGGAGGATATAGGAGAGAGGGAAGGGGGAGGGTTAGTAAAAAGAATCAAGATGCAATCCTTATATATATTGAATATATGTAATATATATATATAGCTCTGATCTCTCACAATGAATATATTTATTATTTGTTGCAAATATATACTAATAAAAAAGGAAAAATTATTGGTATGATTTTTCTACTCAACCAGGTAGGAACATTTCTTTATTCTTATTGTCATTATTATTGCTATTACTGTTGTTTAGTATGTAAAATTCTATCTATCTATCTATCTATCTATCTATCTATCTATCTATCTGCCTATCTACAGTGCTGAGGATTGAATTCAGGCCTCATGCGTGCTAGATAAGCATTCCACCACTGAGGTAGATTCTCAGGCAGATTTTTCATTCTTACATGAGTATGCCTTTTTGGCTTTCTTCTTTCAGCAAGTCTCACGATGTATGAAAGCAGCATTTTAACTATGATACTTTTATGAACAATTGGACTTTTAAGGAGTGTTCTATTCAACCCTTAAAAATACCATGAAATTTTGTTGTGGGTCTCATTCTTGATCATGTTCTTTTCAAGACTATGGAGATTCAAAGATCAACAGATGTAAGTCACAGTAACATGTGAAGCTAATACTCCAACAGAGTGTCTTATAATCTTTCAGTAGAGCTAATAAGGGAATCTGGTACAAAGTGAAAAAAAAAACAGGGTCATCTTTAGAAGCCAAAAAAAAAAATGGTGATAATGGGCAAGTTCAACATCTCTGCTCCTTTTGATTTAAAGTACAAATTAAATAAATTACAATGCAAAACCTATTATACAAGCCCCATTTAGTTTAGCAAAATTGGTACAGTTAGTTAAAAGAGCAGATGGTGACTTTGTGATTGTGGACCATACTCTCTAAAACATAATTGAGAATGCTTCAGGGGGTAAAAGGCAGGTGTAATATATTGTTGCCAAGATTTACATTTTGCCCTAGACAGGCGTCATATACATCTGTTCTTGAATAAGAGGGAAAAACATGATTCTTTATCTTTTTTTTATGTGGAGGTTGACTGCTTTGGAGATTGAGGTGGAATATTGTAGAAAACATGTGTTCCAGTTTGATTGTCTCTTAATTAACAGCTACTTCAACCATAAAGAAACACCTAACATAATTAGAATTAGGAAATCATTTCAGATGAAATGTCCACCATCAGAAATTTGAGGAAGTATGAGAGCAAAAAATATACCGCTATTTTGCATTCTGGAGAATAAAAGATCTTTAATTCACATCATAAATTGCTAGCATATTTCACAAAAAGCTTGTGAATTAATACACACTTTTTATGAACTACATTTGGTTATTGTGACTATAGGAAAAATGACATGATTTTGTATTGAAATGGGTCAATCAAATAATGTTACAGTTGAGTAAACTAAACTTAAACTAGCTCTGATTATTCAAAGATTGTACAACTTATGAGAAACAATATGTTACTTAATATTTTGTTTCAGTATCAGGAAGATTTTGCATGTAATCTGATTCTATTTGGCTTAACAGGTAACCCATGTAACAATGTCTCCAGACATAAGAGACAGAGAATTTAGAGTTGATTAATTTAATGATTCGACAGTGTCATCACAGATTGAGATTCTTTCCATATCATCATTATGCAACCTTAGAAGTGGTAACTGGGTTCACTTTGGTCAAAAATGACTTAAACTGCAGGCGCCCTCTAGAACATGTTTCCATCCAGTGGAATAGATAAAAGTTTCTTTCTCAACTATAAAAACCATATGCTTTAATGGTTTGACTAACTGAAGTCACTCCATGCTCAGACAAATAAGAGTCAGCTAAAAGCCAAATAGTAATAAATGATAAGGGTGACAGTAATGATGGAATTGATAAAGTCAGTAAAATATGTGTCAGATTCAATATGTGTCTATATGTTTTCATATGATACATATAGTTTTAATGTATGTGAATTCGTATTCATGTGGAAGAACAATTGTGTAGGCAACAAATAATATTAATAGAAGTCTATTAAGTAACTGGAATTTCATACTACAGAATGTGTCTAACAAAAAATTAACAAAAGTCTCTAGGTAATTATTTGGTTATTACTTTTTTATACCATGGCTAATAAAACACTGTACCCCAGAATACTAGGATATGTGGTGACTTTACAGTTCTAGTCAATACACCTTAATCACTTTTCTCATAAACTATGTATGTTACATAAAAGATTATCCAAATTAGATCATAAATATAAATGCAAAAAATTGTATATGACTTCTTCTAGGACTATAGAAGAAAATCTTGATGGTCTTGGGTTAATGCAATATAAACAGCATAATTCATAACAGAAAAATTATTAAGATGGACTTCATTATATTTAAAATCTGTGCTGTGTGAAAGTATTAGTCACTAAAAGACAAGTTGCTGATTGGAAGAACATATTTGCAAGAGAAATATCTGACATGGAACTGTCATTCAAACATAAAATGAATTCTTAAAATTTATTTAAAAGGAAAACAATCTGAAATTTAAAAATAGGCCAAAGGTAAACAGATGTATTATCAAAGAAATATAGATATGATAAATAAGCATATAAGGTGCTCCATATAGGTCATTAGAGAGTTGCAAATTGAAGCAAACATACCCACAAGAATGGCCAAAATCTACAACACTGACCTGGAAAATGCTGATGACATAGAGTGACAGAAATTCTCATTCATTTGTTGGTGGGAATTCAAAATTTGCAAATTCATGTTGGAAGCCATTTTGGCAGTTTCTTACAAAGAAAATTATATTTAATATCTGATATAGAAGTTGCAATTCTTAGTATTTACCCAGAGGGGTTGAGAATTTATTTCTATACAAAAACATGCACGCAGATATTTATTTTATTTATTTATTTATTTATTTATTTATTTATTTATTTTTTGCCCGCAGATATTTATAACATCTAAATTCATAGTTATAATACTTGAAAGCAGCAAACATGTTGTCCACTATGTGATTTAATGAACTGTGGTAGATCCAGACAACAGAATTCAACACTAAAAATAAATGAGCTATCCAGTATTAAAACAAAAAAAAAATGGAAAGGAAGGTTAAATGTATATTACAAAGTGAAAACAGTCATTCTGAAAATGCTAATACTTCACAGTTCTAAAACGTGATGTTTTCAAAATGTTAAAACTGATAAAATAGTAAAAAAGATCAATGTTTAATAGGTTGTGTAGGAGGAAAGAGAAAATAAGCAGAACACAGAATACTTTTAGGTAAAGTGTCCTATATGATAATACTGATATAAAGATAGTGATGCCATTATACTTTTGTACAAACTCATAGAATATACAATATCAAAAGTCAACTGTAATGTAAGCTATGAATTTTGGGTGAAAGCGATACACCAGTATATGGTAACAAGTACAGCACTCTGGTAGAGGATGTGACAATGGAGGAGGCTATTGACAATTGATATGTAAAGATTGGGGATATCTATCTACTTTCTGTTCAATTTTGCTATGAATGTAAAATTGTTCAAAAAAAAGTCTACTAAAAATTGACAAGACTCTTGAAAATATTATGAGCCAAAAACCTGGTACATCACTGCATTATTCTAATAAAACTTTATGAGAAAGTTACCGTTTTTGGTTATAAGACCTCAAAGAAAGATAGTTTTCTTCTATCTCTGTTAATGAGATCAGTGTATTTAGGTGTGATTCTTGCTGTCATTACTAAAATACATGAATACATGAAGGAGCATCCTACCTATACACTTCATAGTTTATTTATAGTAATTTTCCTTTAGGTTTGAAATTGGTTGCTATAAATAATCTTTAAACTTATTTGAAGTATATCTATGAATTTTCACTAGTGTAATGGTTACATAGGCAACATCCACATCAACAGAGAATTTTAAAAAATATAGCTACCCTACTAGTTGCATTACTTTCATCAATTTCTTTTAAATTCATTATAGTCTAATTTCTATCTTCATTCTCATTTTCCCTCTCTTTCATCATGGGGACATGGAATCCAGGTAATGTCAGTGTCAGTAGAGGGAATTGATTCCCTAAATATATTTTGTGCTTCAAGTGTGTTTGGTCAAACCAAGGAAAGAACATTATACAAAAACATGAGAGCACTGTCTTAAAAAACTGTATTATGTGGGTGAAGAATATTTACTTTATCAAATACTTTGTTCTTTATTTGAAAACTAAAGCCACTAGAAATTTGATACACAGAGCAATCATTATTGTCTCTTCATTGAAAATATTCACATCTATTTTGTCAAATTATTTAATATGCAGAGATTAGATTTATACCAATATTTTGCACCAACAGTTTATGTTAGCAGGATTCCTGAAAACTAATGCTGTATTAATAACTTTACTAAGACGATCTTGGAAAGCAGAATATACTATTAATTAAGCTGCCAGTGGAGAATTAATACAGGAAATGGTTAATATGTGCCCAAAGCATTTAGTAATGTTTTATGTTCTTTCTTGTACAACTAGTGTTCTTCTACAGGTAGAAGAATTACCTTTAAAAAGTAAACTTATTTTATGAATTTTAATGAAAAAATAAATAGTTACATGTTCATTTTAACGCAGTAATATACAGGCTTTTTTCTTTTCCTTTCCAAGGGCTAGATTATCCTCAGAACACCAAGAATATAAATTTTATTTTCAAGTATTAGCTATGAGAATAATTTAAGTAACCACTAATTTTGTTCAGAAAAATTGAAAGCATAAATATTTTTATCTGTTTAAAATACTTATTAAATTATAGCACATTTAAAAAGTCATTATATAATATGTAAATAGAATTTGGATTTTATAATCAAAGTTGTTATTTTTCAGCTTTATGAAGATATCTAAGACAAATCTCTTCTGGAATATCTAGAAAGTATAAATATACTTTTTTATTTTAAAAAGAAAAAATAAAAAAATTTCAAAACAAAATAATAGGAAAGTAAAAATGGTTAATGAATTGTGTATAGCTATCTTTAAATTATTACACACAATACAAGATATTGGTGTTTAATTTACCAAACAGTATTGGTTAAACTTTTCTTTTCAATGAACTAAAAGAAATTAGTGGTATAACCATCTTAACTATCATATATATATACATATATATATATATATACATAATTTTTTTGCTTTTCCCTTCCATCATTTCTTCATTCCTTCATCCCAGTTTCTCTTTCCTTTTTATGTTTCTTCCCATTTTACAATATTTATAGCACATTTTAGATCTTGTTTAATCTTTCAGTTTCTTACTCTAGGAAAACAATACAAGGTTTACATATGTGATTCTGGTTTATTTCACTTATGAGTATGGTCTCAAGTTGCATCCATTTATCTATAAAAGTCTCCAGTTTATACTTCTTTATGACTGAGTAGCACTCCATTGTTTAAAAAGACTACATCTTTTTATCCATTTCTTGGTTGATGGGCTTTTGGGTTGTTCCAAAATCTAGCTATTACAAATTTTGCTGCTGTTTTGTTTGTTTTTGTTTTTCTGTTTTGACTTTCTACTATGTTCTTGATAGTAATCCCTTATCTGAGGAATACCTGGAAAACATTTTTTTTCCCCATATAGTGGGTTCTATCTTTACAAGGCTGCTGATTTTTCTTGCTGTGCAAAAGCTTTTTAATAAGATGAGTTCCTAGTTGCTGATTCTTTGTGATAGCTACTGCGCAATCATGGTTCTATTCATAAACTCTTTGACTACACCAATGAGTTCAAGTGTTTTACCTCTTCTATCTTCCAGAAGATTTAATGTTTTGCTTCAATATTTAGATCTTTGATTCATTTCAAATTTAGTTTAGTGCATAGTGAAAAATAAGGGTCCAATTTAATCTTTGCAACGTGCAGTGGCAATGTCTAGCAAGATTTTTTAAAGAGGCTATTTTTCTTCCAATGAATGTGTTTGGCTCCTTTGTCAAAGGTAAGGTAGCTTAGTATGTCTAGAGTTGTTTCTGCATCTTCTAATCTGTTCATTGATCTTCATGTCTGTTTTTTTCCAGCACTACATTGTTTCTATATAACTAATAACTTTATAATACAATTTCAAATCAAGGATTGTGGTGTCCCTTGTCTTATCTTTATTGCCCAGAATTGCCAAAGCTAGTCTAGGTCTCTTCTCTTTCCAAATGAAATTTAGCACTGTTTTCTCTAATTCTGTGAGGTATGCTATTGGAATTTTGATTGGAATTGCATTAAATCTGCACAATAGTTGTGGAAGTATGACTATTTTAACTGTATTGGCTTTTCCTACCTATATGCAGTATACCAGTCCTTAATATGTCAATTTTGCTCTCAGGGTTTAAAATTTAAAGTGGGTTAGGGAGAAAAGAAAAGTGGAAGAAGAAAAAGAGATTAGAAGTAAGGCTGGATGACAGGGGGGGATCATGCTAACTTTGAGAAACTAGTTTCAAAGACTGCAAGGAAGGAGAGAAGGAAGAGATAAAAAGAAGAGCAGAACAGAACATTCAGATAAAACCAAGACCAAACAATGAAAGTGAAAAAGAAAACAAAAACAAAAAACAAAAACAAAACAAGAGAGAGAGAAAAAGTCCATTTCTATGAGCGCATTCCAACAATGGGAGCAGCTACTCTCCGATAACCAGCTCAGAGGGAAGGCAGAGGCAGACTCTGCTCAGAGCGCATTCCATTGGACAAAGGGAAACGCTGTTTGCTGGTAAGGAGCTCAGAGGTAAGGCAGATGCAGGGTCTGCTCAGAGAGCACTCCAACTAAGCAAGAGGCTGCTCACCCCGCCCTTTCACCCAGGGGAGGACCAGCGGCAGCTGCTGTGGACCTGGCTTGAGTTGAGGGTGTGACCGGTGAGTTCCACCTGGCCGTGCGCCATGGGACTTCTCCAGGAGACCTGTGGGAGTTTGTGTACATCTCCCCATCACCCATGGACATTTGGGGCATCCCTGGGGTCCTGCTTCTGCCCTGACTGCTTACTGGAAGCAGCATGGGGGCAGCTGCTCTGAGGCTGGCTTGAGTTGGAGGCGAGCACAGCAGACTCCACCTAGCTGTGCAGCTTGGGACCAGGCAATCAGACCCATAGAAATCTGCACCCATCCCACTTTGGCCACGAACATTTGGGATGTCCCTGGGGCCCTGGCTGCGCTCTGCCCATTCACCTGGATCCTCCCAGTGGCAGCTGCTCTGGGCCCGACTTAGGTTGGGGCCATGGCCAGCGAATTCTACCTAGCCTTTCAGCTTGGGACTTCCCCAGAAGCCTGGTGGGTGTTTGTGTCTGTCCCCTATTGGCCCAGGATGTTTGGGGCATCTCTGGGGTCCTGCCTGGGCCCCACCCATTCACCTGGAGTGGCCTGACAGCTGCTTCTCTGGGACTGACTTGAGTTGGGAGTGCACACAGCAAATTCCACCCAGCTGTGCAGCTAGGGACCTTGCCAACAGACTGGTAGGAGTTTGTGCCCCACCCCCATTAGCCCAGGAAGTTTGGAGCTTCCCTAGCATCCTGCCTGGGATCCACCCAGACACCACCCAGCAACACAACAGCCACAGTGGTAGTATTGGCTGGAGCTGAAGGTGTGCATTGTGAGTTTCACCTAGCCTTGGAGCCTCAACTGTGCATGTTGGATTCACCTTCCACAGTGGAATAAAGGAAAATGACAAAAAGAAAGAGCAAAATGCAATCTTGCACCTCCAGTCCTTCCCAAACAAGCCAAAGAGACACGGACATAGAAGAAAATATCAGTCACACATCTGAAACTTCTGAAATGATAGCAACTGAAGTAAAGAAACAACTCTATGAAACTTCAAAGGAACTCAGGTTAGAAATGATTTCCCAGGTAAAACAAGAGATGACAAATGTAATGAAAGAAATGTTAAGCACATCTAAAGAAGATATAGCTGGAAAAATAGAGGAGCACTGCAAAAGGATGGAAACCTTGAATGAAGAATACAAGAAAGAATTAGACTGCATGAAACAGATTCAAAGAGATATCCAGGAAATCAAGAATGCCATTGAAAGCTGGCAAAGCCACCTCAATGAATGTGAAAATAGAATTTCAGACCTCGAAGACATGATTGCAGCTAGTGAGGAAGAAAGAAAACATCTTTTAAAAATAACAAGGAATCAGGAAATAGCAATTCAGCAGTTGCAAGATGACGCAAAGAAAAACAATATAAGACTAATAGGTGTAAAGGAAAAAGAAGGAGCAAACACAAATGATATAAAATCACTATTTAAAGAAGTCATAGCTCAAAATCTCCCAAACATGGGAAAGGAAACTGACATACAGATAAGTGAAGCATATAGAACTCCAACTAGCCATAACCAAAATAAATCAACATCCAGACATATAATTATCAGCATTCCAGAAATTGAACATAAGAAGAGAATATTAAAAGCTATGAGAGAAAAGAAACAAATCACCTATAAAGGAAAGCCCATCAGAATCACAGCAGACTTCTCAACACAATCAAGTCAAGAAGAGCACGGAGTGAAGTATTTCAAGCCTGAAAGGAAAACAACTTCCAACCCAGACTGGTGTACCCTGCAAAACTATCCTTCAAAATTGATGGAGAAATAAGGCACTTCCATGACAAAGAGCAGCTGAAGAACTTCATGACCACCAAACCAACCCTGCAAACAATACTGAAAGATACTCTAGATAAACATGAAAATAGCTATGACATCAAAAACATCAACAGAAGAACACCAAGCAGGGCAAACAATTAAGAGGACAGAAAAGGTAAAGAAACCACCGCAGAAAGATATCATGACTAAAATGAGCCAGTATATATCAGTTATAACCATTAATGTAAATGGCCTCAATTCACCAATCAAAAGGAACAGACTGGCAGAATGGATCAAGAAACAACATCCAACCATATGCTGTCTACAAGAAACCCATCTAACCCAAAAGGAAATTCATAGACTAAAAGTCAAAGGATGGAAAACAATAATCCATGCAACAGGAACCCAGAAAAAAGCAGGGGTAGCTATTCTGTTCGCAGATGATGTGAACTTCAAACAAATAATGGTCAAAAGAGATAAAGAAGGTCACTACATACTGATTAGGGGAGAACTCCAAGAGGAAGCAATAACAATCTTAAATACATATGCACCAAATATGAGAGCACCCAACTATATAAAACAAATGTTAATAGAAATGAAAA
>RJWT010030424.1:0-14648 GCA_004365215.1 Cuniculus paca | reverse complement strand
CAGGACAGTGGTGCAAAGTGGGGCCCTAGAAAAAGAGAAGGTGATAAACAGGAGTTAGGAGTTTGGACTTGGGAGCTAGCATTCTTGTCAATGGGGTCTTTCATGGGCAGGTCCTGACTCCCGGACTCAGGATTCCCATGTATATGACAAGGGTTGATCCAAATGACTTCCAAGGCCTTTTCTGTTCTAAAATTCCATATCTCTGGGTCTCTTCTCACATTGTCTCAACTATTGGATAGCATCCAGGATCCCAGGCCCTGGCCTCTGCATTCCCTGGTTACTCAGTCTTCTACCCCATCGTCCTATCCTTGTCCCCCGGATCAGCCCCGGACTACTGCATCTTCTGAGATATTGACCGATGGAGGTTCAAGTCCTCACATAAACTGATTTTCATTTTCCTAAGAGCCTTTCTTAAATAGAATAATATTTTCAAACATAAAACAGAATTTCTTTTAAAAATACCCAGCTGTATCCCTGTATCATTAGCCATCATTCCTCCATCCCACCCCGAAAGACTTTCTGATATTGGAGTTGCAGACACCAGATAGACAATGAGGAGAAACGTGCGTGTGTGTGTGTATGTGTGTGTACCAGGGCCGGGTGGACACATGGGGAAAAGAGAGAGGTCTTGCTGTCCATCCATCCTTTTGATCTCCCTGTGGTCACTGTGTTAAGCACGTGTGTGTTCCTGTGTGGTCTGATTGGGGTGTAATGACAATGGCCATCACTTATTAAGTGCCTGTTTTCACCAGGCATCACTTGGGCTAGTGTCTAATCACCACAGGAACCCTCAAGGTGGAAATTACAATGTGTATTACTTATACTTTCTGCAGCTCTTGAGTGACCTGGAGGGCCACATCGTGCAGCATCTGCAGAGCTGGAGAGGCTGAGTTTGTCATGGGTGGTGAGGCTGGGTGCAGGGGGGTGTTTCTTGGCTGTGGAAGGAGAGATGCTTGCTGCCTGTTCAGTGCCGGCCGCAGGAGCCATACTCTTAGAATGCTCGCAGCTTTAGTTGCTTAGTGAAAAATGGCCTCTGAAAGGAAGCTAACAGCTAATGTTGGGGATGTGGGTGAGAAGAAAATGAAGAAGACTAAGAAAGTGTGCCAGAAATAGAAACTTGAGATAAACATTGAAAGGTTGAATTTAGCAGAGGCTCAGATTCATAATAGGACTGAGGGAGTTCACCATGAATCTTCAGTATAGAAACCAGACAAAAAGAATGATGGAGCTGCTTAAAGGAGTAGTTCAGTTAGTGAAAATGGTGTTCTTCTAATACTATGAGTAAGCCGTTTGAAGATCACAAAGTGTGGGTTACATGGAGGGCAGGTTCCAAAGCCCAGTGGGCCCCAATGCCCTCTTTTTTTTTTTTGCGGCCCTGGGGATTGAACTCACAACCTCACGCTTGCCAGGCAGGCACTTAGGCCACTGAGCTAAATCCCCAGCCCTTGTCTTTTTGAGACAGGGTCTTGCTGTGCTGTTCAGGCTGGCCTTGAGCTCACTTTGTAGCCCAGGCTGGTCTCGAACTCACAACGATCCGCCTGTCTCAGCCTCCCGAGTGCTGGGATTACAGGCGTGAGCCACTATGCCAGGCTCGATGCCCTCTTCTCAAGGTGTTCACAGTACACTGGGGACAGAAATAAACGAGTGACCAGATATTCTAAAAGCATATGTAAGATGAATGAATACCCATGAATGAGATACATACAGGGCTGCTGGCATTCACGATAGGATTCATTTATAACTCAAGTCCTGGTCATGCAGGAAGGTGTTTTGAGGAGGGAGTTGCTGAGTTGGAACTTGTAAGAAGTTGGCTTGGAAGAGGGCATTTGGGCAAAGATATCAGAGTGAGAAAAGACCTGCTTGTCAAAGTCTGCTGGATGTGGCTGGAAAAGGGTAAACATGATTTGGCTGGAGTATCAGGTTTGCATAAATTTCATGAAAGAAGATCCAAGAAGGGTGGGTACTTCGGTTTATAGGAAGGTGTTGAGTGCCAGCCTAAGGAATTTGGGTGGGCGATGATGTGCTACAAGAATCAACAAGTTTAAAATCGCGGCTGCTTAAATCAACATGGTTGTATTTTACTTATGGTATAAATCCGTGTCTTGGCAGCTGGGAGCCTGTTCCCTGTTCCTTTACTCCGGGTTCATATTGATGGAGCTCCCATCACCTGGGAAGTTGTCATCAGAGATGGTTGGAGAAATGGGACATGAAAATGTAGATATCAGTACTTCCATTCAGATGTAAGTTGTCAGTTTCACTCACATTATATTGGTCAAGGTTAGTCTTCTGGCCATGGGAAAGACAATTCCACCATAGACCTGGGAAGAAGAGAGTAGAATATTGGTGAAGAGAACTTCAGACTGATAATTAGGAAAGATGTGGGTGTGCTCATAAGCTTTCATATAGCACAGTGACATGGCCCTCTGAGCTTCCTGAGTACCTGGTTTCTTTTTGTTTTGTTTTGTTTTGTTTTTGTTCTTGCTTTTTATACTCATTATAGCTCGTATTAGTTGGAAATGGTCTGCTCCATGTTGGTCTCCCAGGAACCAGGCCTTGTTCATCTTTATTCTCCAATGGTCCACAGATTGGATGCTTAAGCAAGCAGGATTTATTAAATAGGGCTGGGGATGTAGCTCAGTGGTAGAGTGCTTGCCTGGCATGCACAAGGCCCTGAGTTCAATCCCCAGTACCACACACTCACAAGAAAAAAGATAGACAAAATACATCTATTTTCTGAAGAATGGATTGGAAAGAGAATAGATTGGAGCCTAGAGAGATCAATTATTGTATTTGTCTCAGTTAACTTGGGGGAGAAAAGAAGACACCCTCCTCAGAGCTGTCTGAACTTTCTTATTGGGGTTATTTTGTCTTATGTAGCATATATGACCATCAGTGTTAATGATTAGAAATAAAGGAAAACGCTTATTTATTTCCTGGACAGAGGAGAGCCATTTGCTTCTCTTGTCATGCTCATTCCAGTTTCCCCACTGAGTTACCCATCTGGGGCCTGCTCCAATCTGGTTGACTGTGCCGGGAATGCTGGTCTTTTTTCTAGCCCTTGCTGAAATAAGCACATGAGTCTGGTGGCCTCTGCTCCAGAAAGATCAATGTGGAAAGCTTTGGCAATGACAACTGAGGAGATCAAAGTATCTTGAAAACTGCTTTGCAACTGGTGGCCAGCCTCAAGCTTGACTAGATTGTGACTGGATTAGAATCCTCAACACAATTAGCTGCTTCTTTCACTTCCCCATCTGGGGAGACAGGCGGAAACAAGAGTAAAATTTCCCCTCTCTGTCTCATGTGGAGGTTACTTTGGTTTCAGTCAAGTCAAAAATCCAGCTTGGGCCTGTGCCGCAGTCTGGGTGACTGTCTGCTTCTCGGCAGACTGAACAGTGTTTGAATGGTTCCCCTTCGCTGCAGAAAAGCTTTTGCTAAGGGCAAGGGCAAGGCATTCAGAGTCAGGGGACCTAGCCTGGCGGGGGGTAGGGGCACCTGGCAGGAAAGGGAAAAAGGGAAAGAAGGGCTGCTATGAGCCCAGCTCACTCCAGAAAGGGTGGACTAACAGCCTCTTGGCCTGAGACCCCAAAGCTGAGTCTGCTAGTTAGAGGTCTGAAGATGTTCAGCTTGTGTGAACAAGCAGGAAGAACATCGTTTGGTAAGATTGTGGATGGTAGAGACCATGCACCATGGTCACAGCTCCTTACCAGCTGTGAAGTCTTGAGTAAGTCATCCCACATCTCTGACGTTTCTTTCCTTGGTCTTTCAGACAGGACAGTTGGATTAGATGACTTCTAACCTATAATGATCTATTTCAAGTTTTCTGTATAAATTGGGTATGGTGGTCCATGAGCCTGTAGTCCCACCAATTGGGAGGCTGAGGTAGGAGGATTACTTGGGTGCAGGAGTCCGAGACTAGCCAGGGCAACATAAGGAGACATGTCTCCAAAAATTAAATGTATCTCTATATCATATATATAGATATGCAAAAATGCATATAAAATATACATTGCCGCTCCCTATTCTGGAATGTTTATTAATTGAAAATACAATTTTAGGTTAAAGTTCAGTTTACCCACCTGTTAAGTGAGAATTAAAATAGTTCTTGCTTCATAGAGTTGTAGAGAAATTTAACTAATGAACACGAAGTGCTTAGCCTAGCCCTTGTTCTATAGTGAATGCTCAAATATAATAGCTACTGCTACCACCACTATTATTATTATTATTATTATTAGTGATTTTCTATATATACCCATTTGGCCAGGAGAAGCATACTAGGAGGAACACACACTTTGAATTATTACTGAACATCCACCCTGGTGGCATTGGGATTTTACAATATATAAAACTTATCCCATTCTTGTTGGACAGGTGAAATAAAAACTCAGAAACATTTAAATGGTATCAAGAGACAGTGTGACTCAATGACTAGGATCAGTCGCAGAGAGATTAGAGAAGCGGTGGAGAATTTGGAGAGGCTGAAGAAGAGCCAAACAGAGGATGAGCAGGCTGCACTGGGGAGGATAAAGGGGAGGGGACGGGCACCAAGTTGAATGGAGCAGTCATGGCAGGTGACACGGAGTCTTCTCCTCTGCACTGTGTGTGTGAAGGAGATCTTCACTCCCTCCTAGGATGAGAGCGGTGTATTAGTTAAGCCCACTAACTAGTACTATGCCCGCTCCTAACCTTGCTGGAGCTGGGCACTGGGTGTGCATAAACATACTTGTGCTCATGTGTATAGCACTTATAGAAAGTGAAAAATAAGATGACTCCTTTCCCAGAGACAAGTCTTACTTAAGCATTTCAACTGTATTACGACTGATGATCCCAGAAGCCAAGAGACTGTTATAAACTTCTCACTGCCTCTTTCCTTCTCCTCCAACCTCGCACCGAGCGATTGTCAGATGTGTCTCGCTTCCCTCTAGGCTTCTGGGAAAGGGCAGACTTTCTTCAGAGTCTGCTGTCTGAGACCTTGAAGGCAGACAGATCAGCTCACAGCCACAACCCAGCTTTGTGACAGGGTCAGGCCCCTGGGAGTGGTGGCATTGAGGATGGTGAGAATTAGGGGTGCTGTTGTGACCCTTTCCATCACATTCCTTGGGGCAATGGCTATGGGGCTGTCTTAGCGTTGCACTGTAGCTCTCTTGCTGCACTGGGATGCTGAGAGCATCTTAAAGGTCAAGCCAGCTGGATTTGTAAATCAAGAGACTTGGGTGAGATCCTCCAATTGCATTTTCTTTTTCAGAAGCCTCTTTTCAGGGAAAAGGGCACATAATGCTGGTTTTTTAATTGACTCAGGAGAAACAAACGGTTATGGCCTTCTTCAAATCCATGTGCTCCCTGAGAGAAAACACAAACACATCAATTTTTGGTGGTACCAGAGGTTCTGAGGATTTTCCATAAGGTCCTGCCACTGCCAGGTGTTGGGCTGGGCCTGGGGCTCTGTGCTAGGAGCTAGGGGTGGGGGGAAGTCAGTGGGTTTTAAGCATATCCTGGAAGTCCAGGCTTACCTGGAAAGGACATCTCTGGCAAGGGATGCAGCAGTGGTCATCGTCACTTGGCCTCCACGTGGGCATTTTTATTCTTTAATAATTAGCGAGCACTGAATACAATAATATGTTTATTCATTCCATTTTTCGGCTACTGATTTCGTTAGGATGTTCTGTGCACCGGGCGTGTTAGGCACTGGATCTAATGGTGAACAATGCAGACCTAGTGCCTGCCCCTCAGGGAGTTTATAGTTTAGTAGGGGAGGCAGATAATAAATGAATACATGGAAAAATAAACGCTACATTTACATATTGTTATAAATGCCACAATAGAAATGAGGAAATAGGAACAGTTGTGATGTAGGGGAGAGGGGAGACTTTTTTCTACCTCCCCTCTCCCCAACTACTTGTAGCTCTTTTTCCTTACCTGGTGGTCACCATACTTTGTAAAATATTGAGAAAACAGAGCCTGTCAGATGTGAACTCCTCCAGCTACTAAATCTGAAGCTTACACACATTTTCTTCCCCTTGGTAACAATAGAAGATGTGTTCTTGTTTCCAGTAAAACAAGTCTTTCCATTATCTTGTTCCCATTCTCGCAAGCATTTTGTCTCTGTCTCTGTCTGTCTCTCTCTTGGACCAGGAACACCGATAATGCCAGATCTAAAACAACACAAACACCCCTCTCTTGACCTCATTTCTCTGTCCATATTTCTCTGTCCCATTTCACACCCCATCTTCACGAATAGGTCTCACACACCTTTTCCACTTCTCTTGCACCCAGTTCTACCACTCATCCTTCTCTCGACTCACTCTGAAATGGCTTTTACAGTCAGTTAGTTTATGGTTAGACTGGGGTCACATGGATGCAAAGCTATGAGAGAAGCTGGGAAGACAAATGCTTCATGTTCACATTTCTAGCCTAAATTGGAGTTTACTTAGAGGAGACTGGATTTTTGGTACAAAACTTTGATGCCTGAACTATTATCCTCCCCCTTCCCCCGCCCCGCCACCTTTGGTGTAAAAACAATTGTTATGGTTTGTGTCTGGATGTCCTCCCCAAGCTTCATGTGGTCATGAAGGGGGTGGGATTTTCAGAGGCAACTGAATCTAGAGTTTGTGGTTGATCCATGGTCTAATGTTGGGATTAAGGTGTAAGTGCTGTGCCCACCTTAGGGTTGTTAGCCCACATACAATATAAGGGACAGAAAGCAGCTCGTCTCTCTCCCTCCTCTCTTGTTGCTTTTACCATCTTCTGTGGCCATGAACTGTTGCCCCTCTGCCATGCACCACTCTGCCTTGGGGTCAGCTGATTGTGGACTGAAACCTCTACAGATTGTGAGCTAAATAAACCTTTCTGCCTTTAACTTTGTGTGTCAAGTGTTTTGTCTTAGCATCAAGAGAAAAGTAGCTGAGACAATAAGTCAACTGATTTGGTGCATTGCCTCATTTATTTTTCTTTGTTAGAACTGTCCTGATTCCCCTTCTTCTTCTCCTTTCCTGTCTTCTCCTTGTTGTCTCCCTCCTCCTCTTCCTCCTTTTTCTCCTCCTCTTTTCTGCCTTCTTTTGGTATTGAGGATTAAACTTTCAGGGCTTTCACATAAAGCTACATTCCTAGCCTTGAAACAGGATTTTCCCAAGTTGCTAAGCTGACTGAGTTGGACTTAAACTTGTGATCATCTTGCCTCAGCTTCCCAGAGTGCTGGGCAGGCTTAACTCTTAAGTGTTACATAATTTAAAATTTTTATTTTCTCTAATTAATTATTGTTAATAGGGACTTTTTTGTACTAGTCTGTTTTATGCTACTATAACAAAATATCAGAGGCCAAATACTTCATAAAGGCAAGAAGCCAGTTTAGTTGACACTTCTGGAGGTTCAAGGGCATGTCACTGGCATTGGCTTGGCTCTGGTGAGGACTCTGGGGCAGATGGCATCATGGTGACAGACTAAAGGAGAGATCACACGGCAAGAAAGAGCCAAGGTAAGAAGAAGAATCAGGTTTGTCCTCTTTTTTTTTTCCTTTTATAACAACTGTGTCTTAGAAATTTGGCCCAGATATCATGAGATCTACATCAGTTTCTTGCAAGGGCAGCATGCGACTCCTGTGATGCCCAGTTTCCAACATGAACCCTTAGGGGATACTTGCAGGTCAGATCCAGACCATAGCACTTTTTGTTTTATTTTTTAAACATCTGGAAGACTTGCTAAACTTTTTAAAAAATTATTATCTCTTCTTTTGGCTTCATATATGAGTAGTATATGACAATCATATCTTCAAGAACAAAAAGAAGTTTGTTTCTTTCTAAATTCTTTTTTTGCTCTCCTTCTAACCCTCTCTCCCTGTGTCTTTATTCTTCACTCTTTTTAATTCTCTTTTACTTTATTGCATGGCTAAAGGGTTGGGCTGCATACACAATGTGGCAAAAGCAAGGATTTTTGTCTTGCTCCTGAATTTGATGAGAATGCTTCCAATACTATAAAGCTTAGTGTTATGTTTGCAGTAATTGTTGGTACGTAATTGAATGGGATATTGTCTATCCCATTCAAAAATATATCTTCTTTCTATTTACTTTTAAACTAAGAGTTGTGTGAGTTTTATCAAATGTTTTCCTGCTTTTCATTGAATGTATCAGTGGATTTTTCCCTTGAATCTGTTAATATGATAAATTATATAATTTTAATCTCTAGATGTTAAACAATCCTTAGGTGCCCAGATAAATTCTACTTACAGTATACACTTTCTTTTTAGATTACTTGTTTCAACTTGCCATATTTAGGATTTTCCTGTATCCCGATCTATAATTTTTAAAATATATTCTTTCTATCGAGTTTAGGCAGTAAGATTGTATTAGCTGCATATTAACCTTATACTATGAATGGTGATACTTTTATTCTTAAATAAGTAAAAGAAAAAACTGATCAGAGTAGAAAGAAAAAGGAAAATTGAAGCAAAACAGAAAATCTCATGGTATGTAGAAGATGTAAAATAAGGCTAGAATCAGGCTAAATATATCAGTAATAAGATACATCAAATAATTTATACCATTTGTTGAAAGACGGCAAGTTCTTTTAAGGTTTATACCTTAAATATAATGATACCAAATCTTAAAAGAAAGGAAAAGAAAAAAATTACACTGGAGAAAAAGTAACTAAACACAAACTTGTATAGCAATATTGGAATCAAACAAAATAGATGTTAAAAGAAAGCATTGTTGGGGATCTTAAACATTATTATTTTACAGAATAACAAAAGGAATACTTTGTAAGGAAATGCAATAATCCTGGACCTATCTGTTAGATAAAGTAAAATTCAACATAATTACAGAGAGAAATGGGCAATTCAGTTACACAAAAATCAAGGTTATAGAAGACTCGAACAAATGCTAAATGCAACTTGACCTTACTGAGCTGTTGATCATGCCATCTGAAACCTGCCCCTTTTCTAGATCCCTAGTTATTAGAGATAATAAATTTCATAATTTTTAAAGCTCGTTTTGTTGAAAATTGATACCTCCAGTGAAGCATCCTAACTGACGCACTGTCCTGGATTTTACTGCTCCAGCACTTCCGACCTTAGTACTTAAAAGATTCTTATTCTTTGCCATGCAGTTTGAAACAAAAGGCAAGCTTTCTAATGACTTTTCTGGATCAGAGATTGGAGGGGAAAGTGGGCACTTTCTGATCACTATTCACAGACAAGGAAGCTCTTCCAGATTCCCAGATTTGGTCTGTCTTGGTTTCATCTTCCCATTTGGCAGAGCACCAAGTCACACACTTATTCCCTGTAATGGTGTTAAGTTTCTGTCACCCAGCTTTGGGGGTTCACGCGTAGGCACAGTGCCCTGTGGCCCTTCTCCATGAGCCTACATGGAGTACACTGCTTTGGCCCTGGATTTCCGCTGTGCTTTTAGCACTTGTGGGTTTCCCTTTCTCTCTAGCTGGGCTGTATGTGTAAATATTTCTCTCAGTTATATTTTATCTGGAATTTCAGAAGCCAGAGGGAGGACTGGATTAGCCCAGTCCGTCTTGGTGCCAGATCTGGTCCTATCATTTCCAATTTATAGATCAGAGAGCAGAGTTCTTTTTCTAGAGAACAGAAGCCATCTAAGCACTGAGTGATGAGTCAGGAACACAAATCTTTCCATCCTACTAGGTGCATGTTCTACTCCTTGTAGACTGAGGAGCTAGAAGCTGGTGATATGAATAATGTTGCTAATAGATTACAGGCATACATCCCAAATCATGTTGTGAACAGCACAGTGATCAACCTCATAATGGTGGACAGTAACTGATAGTGAGTTTGTGGAAGAATAGCTTACATTTAATATAGCTTCAATGACAGCTACCATTATTTATCAAACAAAAGAAATGTTTGTACATGATCAAATTGGTTTAGGCCAGTTACTAATAGTCAAATGAGGTCTGAGGTGTGAATTATAGTGTGATGTGTAAGGAGGCATTGGAGGCAGAGATACATACCTGTGGGAGTTATCAGCTATATGTGTATTTAAAACTGTGGGAATGTATGAACTCACCAAGGAAATGCTTGTGAATGGGGAAGATAAGAGGCCTCAGAACTGCTTCTGGGGCTGTGCAATATGCACAAACTGGGGTGATGAGGGGGAACTAGTGAATGAGACAAGAGGGAATGACTACTGAGGTAGGAAGAAAACTAAAAGAATGGTATTCCAAAAGTGAGGAGAAGGAAGAAAAAAGAGAGCTACCAACTATATTAAGTGCTACTGATCAGTGAGATAAGGCTGAGGTGTGGAACTGGTTTTGGAAACATGGAGGTCATTAGTGATTTTGATTAGCACACATTTGGTAGAATGTTAGGCAACAGTTCAATTTGAATGGCACTGAAATGAAAATGGTGAGAGGCAGTGGATAATGAGTGTATAAAACTCCTCCAAAGTTTTGTTTTCTGATGATCATATAACTAGAATGAGATGTGATGTCAAGGGAGGATTTTTTTATAATTCAAGAGATATTATCGTATGTTTGTAAAATGGTGTACACGATCCAGTAAAGAGAGGAAAATATAATGATGCAGGGGAGGATATGGAAAACTGCCAGAGTGATGTCCTTTCAAAGGGACAGAGAGTGGAATCCAGGTCATAAATGAAGGAATTGGTCTTGAATTAGGGCACCATTGGAGTTATTGCTGGCAACCACTGATTTGTGGCAAACCAGGATCAAAGAGGGGCTGTGGGTTGCATTCTGCTTAGGACTATCCAAAGGCCACTGATCCACAAAAAGGAACACTCATGTTTTCCACCAGACACATCATTCATTGTCCTCTAACTTTCTGAATGAATCTCTGACTAGCAAGACATTAGACTGGCTACTTTTTTTTTTTTTTTTTGGCACGTCAGTAAGTTTACCCACACGGACAAGGGAGAGGATATCAGTCAAACACCAGGGACAGGCTTTAACTTCTAGCAGTTGGACACATGCATATCCTGGGGTGGGAGGTGTTCTGTGTTGCTGGCCAGTAGGACACTCATCTAGTTATTGAAGTAAAGTGAGAGGCTTAAATTTTATTCTTAAGTGTGACTCTTCAGATTTTCATTGTAAGTGACATCACTGATTGAAAATGAATTAGGTACCACATTTATGTCAGACCCTGGGGATAATTGAAGAGTGAGTAGTATTTGTCTTTCCAGAATTCAGAGTACAGAGGGGAGTCAAACACCTACTCTGTGAGGCAGAGTGAAAGAAGCTTCCAGTTTGGATGTGAGCAAAGGGCTATGGGAGCTGGGGTGGGGTGAGGACTTGGACTTAACTGTGGAGGAATGACACCTCTCCTGATGGATAGGGAGTGACTGAAGTAGGCATGGTTTGTGCGGCTCTGCATTGAGAATGCTCAAACCAGCAGCTTCAAGACTAATTAAGTGAAAAATGATGCAATTGATTTGTTTGCTCCCAGACAAATAGAACTTGGTCAGCATGGAAAAGCAATGAGTTTAAAATTTCTCCACTTTGAGCCTGCATGATGACTTCAGCATCTTCTCCAACTATGCATGCTGATGTTAAAATGCCATATTATTTAAATATTTAAAAATGCATATAGAGCTTCAGCTGGACAAATGGAGTTGCACATGCCAAGGTAGCATTACGATGGCATTTGGGGTTGGGGGAGCCGAGGTGGAGGTGGGGATGTTGAAAAGGTGATAGGTTGGGTCTGTTTAATAAGTCATCCTGGTCATGTCAAGGGGGATTCGTTGAAATGCTGACATGAGGCCACGCCCAGGAAAAGGTGACTGCGATTGTTCAGGCAAGAGCCATGGAGAGAGATAGGAAAAACATTTCTGAGAAGTTAATGGTCCCCATGGTCCAGTTTCATTTTTTTGAAAATCTGCATCACAAAAATTAGATGTCAGCTCTTTCCATTATACGGTTTAGATCTTTAACACAAACAGTTGGCTAAATTTGAACAACTTGCTACCAGCTCTTGCTTTTGAATTTATTTTCAATGATTGCTTTGAACGGCAATAAGGTGCTAAACCCCGTGTATGCTTGTTTTTGGGGTTATAAAGAGGCAGGCTATATATACTTTCCTCAGAGGGGCCTTAGTCTCATGTGGCCCAGTGGGGACAGATACATGAACTACATTCCCACTTGTGTGGCAGAGATGTGGCCATGACCTATGCTATGGAAACAGAGAGGACAGCCCAGGCTTAACATTCCCAGTGGATCAGGGAAAGACTTCTCTTGAAGGATGAGTATCAGCTTTCTAAATGATGGGTCAGGAGCAAGAAGAAAATCTTATGCATGTATGTATGTTGTTTTTGAAACAGTCTTGCTGTGTAGATCAGGCAGGCCTTGAACTCACTGTGTTTCTCAGTCTGGCCTCGAGCTTGCAGCAATCCTGCTGCCTCGACTTCCCTGCTGGGATTATAGGTATGCACCACTGTGCCTGGATGTAGGAAGGGAATTGTGGGCAGAGGGAAAAATATGGGCAAAGGCAGAGATGTGGTTGCACGTAATGTGCCCAGCGCATGTGGCACAATGGTAACAAGTGTAGACTCAGGAGTCATCTTGTGTTTGGATTTTTGATTTTCAATTCTATGACCTTGGACCAGTTACTTAGCTTCCTCTGCCTTTGTTCCCTTATTTGTTAAATGTGATTATTGCTAATACCTATAGGGTTGCTATGAAAATTAATGATAGTGTCTATAAATTACTTAAAACAGTACCTGGCCCATGGTACTGTTAATAGTTTGGTAGTTATAATATTTGGAAGTTTAAGAAAAAAGAGAGATGGCATGAATCGACAGTATAGCTACTTTTATTTTCTGCTTTTCCTTTAAATTATTCATGGGTGTCAATTAGTATAGGAGAGAGGGTTCCCGAGTCCAGGCAGAGTTTTAATAAAGTTATAGACATTCAATTAAGCATGACTTGGGGGAAGAAATTTGAATTCCACAACAAATGGTGAAACTTGGACTCTAATCCTGGGCATTTTCAGCCCATGCCCTGGACTGAATTGATTAATTACTCATAAACTGGCACATTTCAACAGCTGGATTCAAATAACATATTTCTCTGTGGAACCATTCCTCACTCTCACTGATTTTAAGACCAAGGCTTGTCTCATAAATTGGAGAAACAATAAAACATGGGTCCTGGCAGACAACAGAGCTCTGGGCTCATGGAGCCTTCCTTTCAGTCCCCTCTATCCCAAGTTATCCATAGTGACCTTGTTCTGGGAAAATGTTGGTCCAGTTGAGACTCCAAGGCATCTAGCAATGGAAAAAACTGGAATGATAACTGGAATAGTAATTCACCCATTTGACCTGTACATTAGTCTCCTTTTGGTCATCCTATTAGTCAGTAAACCTATAGTTTCTGTGTTTAAGCGGGGGAACAAGAGGATGACTATTTTGGAATTTCTCTGTCTCTTTCTCCCTCGCCACTCCTGCTTTCCCATTCTAGACCCAGGAGCACTGATAAAGTCTCAATAGCTCTGTGTAGCTGGTGGAGGGTGTTCACTGACTGCACTTATGAACACAACAGTGAATCAAAGAATTTTAAAATGCTCTAACCTCCTGCTCTGTGCTATGTCCCAACTAGGCACTATGAGGAATAGAGTAGCCATCAATTTATTGAATATTTGGGTGTGTGTGCATGCACACATACACTCTGAGAATACACCTTAAGTGCATATTCTCATTTAATCTTCATCACAAGTCTATGGAGTAGAAATTATTATGCCAAATTTACTGACAAGGAAACTGGTGTCCACAGGCTTTCAATAATGTACTTGCAGTTATTCAGCTAGGCAGAGGCAGCCTTAGAACTTGAACACAAATCTTTCCGACTCTCACAGACTCCTTCCCTAGCCGTTTGTATAATATCTCCCTGATGCTACAGGATTGTGATAGATACTTGGTTTTTGCCCACAAATGAGACATCGTGTTACTTTTTATGAGCACTTTTAGAGCAAATATCCACAGGTTAAAGTCAGTCAGAACCTTGATCTTGGACTTGTAGCCTTCGGTATGGTTAGAAAATAAATTTCTGTCATTGAAGCCAGCCCATCTATGAATTTTAGTAATGACAGCCAGAGTTAATTGCTACAACATGCAGGGCCCTGAGCACAATATTAAGTATCTAGTAAGGGACTATGCAGAGATCGCAGCTGAGTTACCGCAGGAGAGCTTGTGAGTTGCTCACCCTGATCCCCAGCAAAGCTGCATTGGCACTGACTTTCCACTCCCCACAAGGGCCCACAATCAGACATGACAATGTACCAATCTATACATGCTTGTCCCTAAACAAAGATAAAATTTAAATGATACAGAAACACGAGGACTGAAAGGTAAGTCTCCTCAGCCACCGAGAAACTGTGCATCCTTCTACACATCCCATGCAGGAACAATGTCTGTCCCGAGAAGGCCACATGCCTTTCTTCTTATCACACCTCATGGATTTTAGGATGTGGACCAGAAACATTCCTAGAAAAACCAGGCACTGATCAGGTATCCCTTCTCTGAACAGATGCCTGTCTCTTCCTAGGGAGATGGTGCTCAAAGAACAGGGAACCTGCTTTCCTATTTATCGATCGAGGAGGGCCACGGGGGCTTCCTGCAAGAACCACTGACAGCAGACTGTGGAACTCTCAGGACGAACAGCTAGGTCTTGGCACAGGCCCGTAA
>RJWT010030423.1:0-14655 GCA_004365215.1 Cuniculus paca | reverse complement strand
TCAAGAGCAGCAGGCAACGAAACTCACACATGTCCAATGCTCAGTTAGAAAAGGCTACTCACACGAGTATTTAAGAATTCCATTCCCCATGCATCACATTTCAAGATTCCAATCAAATCTCCCCTCTTCCAAATGCCTTCCCTAACCCCTACAGTATACGAGAGTCTCTTCTGTCTCCCTTATCACTTACAGTGACACAGCTGGCACACACGATGTCAACTTTAGTCTGCTGCACTATCATTTAACCTCCCCCACCCCCCGTGAATGCCTCATCTTCCCTTAAGGACAGAAACCGCCCACTGCTGGCCATCGTCCCCAGACAGGAGAGATGTGCACACCGGGACATGGATGAGTAAAAGACAGTTACAGGGGGAACCACAGCACCTGACGAACACTGCTGCACCTGCCAACATATGACAGGCCGAAGACGATCAGGAAATGAACCCTGTACACATGCTCCCTTCATCGACAAACTAAACAGATTCACTCTAAGCTGCAATTTATAATGAAGCCACAGAGTGGTCTTAAAGTATGAGAAAATTATCCTGGAGAATTTCAAGATCAGAGATACTTCTGGAAGCATTTAGAATACAGTAGTATAAATGTAGCCAGACTTCAAAGATGTACATGGCAGAGCTCCATATTTCAGGGTCTAAGTTTACTTCCCTCCACTCTTTTATTCACGGACAGTTTATTCACTAATTTTCCCAAGCAAACGGGAGGTTTTTGGCCCTTTAAGAGATGTGGACTGGGGCTAGAGATGTAGTTCAGTGGGAAACCACCTGCCTTTCACTCACAAGGCCCCAGGTTTGAGCCCTAGAACCACAAAATACTACGATAAAAGAGAAACTGGCTATCCTTTTAAGGCCAAAGCAGAAGAATGCTGCCACTGAAACCCTGTTCTGGTCTCCTAGTTAGCATCACTTCCTCTTTCATTTATGTTAACATTTTGCCATATACATGCACAATCAAAATAGCATTTTCACACTATGCAGTGTATTGTAATTAAATGATGCTATGGTTTAGGGAAATTCTGTTCAAAAATTTTTTACAAAACAGAAGAAGTCTTATGCTCAACAATTAATTTTTTTTTTTTTTGGTCTTTTTGAGACAGGGTCACACTATGCAGTTCAGGCTGGCCTTGAGCTCGCTTTGTAGCCCAGGCTGGTCTCAAACTTGCAACGATCCTCTTGCCTCAGCCTCCTGAGAGATGGGATTACGGGCGTGCACCACCATGCCCAGCTAACAATAATTTTTTTTTTTTAGTAAGAACAATATTTTGCTTGTTTCTAAGCCCACAGAAAACAAAAACAACATCAGGTCTCTCAAAAGTCAAAGGTTTCTCAGAAAGAGGTTTTTTAAAAATATAGATGTCAGTATTGTTAGAGAGGAAGGAGGTACATAAGGTATCCAAGTTCTCAAAGTTGAAATAACTATGACCAATAAAATAAAACGATACGTGGGTTATTAAAACATTCACTCACTGAAAGCAACCTGCAAGTATTTAGTAATACTTTAAATCACTTAAGATAGAAAGTAAAGTTCTATAATCCAAACCCATGGCTACACATCTACACGTGGCTCCTGTCACTCACTTGTATGTTTTGGTGTAGTCCAGCCATAAGCCACACAGAATGGAGCCCAGCATCCCAGCCAGCACCAGAGTGAGCCCAATCCTCCCAGCATTCACTTCTTGATCCTGAAAAGCACATGCACAAGAGACTGATGAGATGCAGATCTGCACAGTCCATCCCTTTACGCAGCTGGGAATGATCGGATAAAATGAGGCAAATGTCGGGAAGACTCATGGCTTACAGCTGGGAGACAGGGGAAGGTCAAAAACAAAACCAGAAAAAACAAAACAAAACAAAACAAAACACGAGAAATAAAAAAGGAAAAATTTCTTTGGTCCTCCTTGGTTGAAAGTACAATTTTTGTTAGGATTCTTAAGTAATTTACAAATGTCTGAAAAGAGTTTTACATAATACAACTCCCTTCTTTTATGAGCAGAAAGGCCAATCAGAACTTCATGTTTATGTTGATTCCTTTGAAGTGGTTTACTTTTTTCCATATAATCAAAAATTTACTTCAAAACAAAAGAAAATAGCATTGTCACAGAGGTACTAATTCTGCTTCCAGCTGGATGTGGCAGCACATGGCTGTGATCCCAGTGCTGCAGAAGGAGGATTGCAAGTCCAAGTCCCACCTGAGCAACTTAGCAAACTCCTGTCTCAAAAAATAAAAACGACCAGACATGTAGCTCAGTACCAAGGCCTTGGGTTCAATCCCCAATACCACCGAACGAAAAAAAAAATGCTTTCAAAGTTTTATGAATTGAACTAAATGTGTTTAATAAAAGTTACAGATGCTCACGGCTTTGGATTTAGCTCATGCACTGCACACAAGAGACCAGACCAATTCGGACGGAATTACCTGTGTCGAGTGCCACAGAAAATGGCCCAGGAGACCAGTGCTTGGCCTCGTAAGGAAGCAGCAATGCGATGACAGCCCACTCCGGGCCCTCGTCTCTGCTGCCTCTGCCCTTCTCTGCCTTCAGAGCCCCTCCTCTCCTCAGCTTTCAGAGCCTTCCGCGTCAGGAGGGACACTGCCTGACTCCACGAGCACTTTTAACTTGAGGAAATTTTTGTTTCACAAATGTATTCTCATTTAAAACAAATGTATTCTCTTACATCAACAAGATTATAACCCTAAATCTTATGATGATGTTAACAGGAATTACATGGAATAAAGAAAAATCCTAGGCAGGGTGTGTAATATGATCAAAGCAGAAGCATACTGTAATCCCAGCACTCAGGAGGCTGAGGCAGGAGGATCATTGTGAATTCAAGACCAGCCTGGGCTACAAAGTGAATTCAAGACAGCTCGAACTGCATAGTGAGACCTTGTCTCAAAAAAAAAAAAAAAAGCAAAAGCTTACCTTATAATATGTCAGTATCATTTGGTTTAATAATGTTGAGACTGAATAAAATGCTCCAGTCATGATACCTACAATAATAAAGAAGAAATTATATATGTATCATTTATCAGTTCAAGTGACTGGAGTACTCTGTGACAGTTGTGAAAATACAATGTATTTTTTTAGGCAGCTGCCAAAATTAGTAAGGACCACCATTCGCTTTCAGGATGTGTGCGGATCAATTCAACACTAAATTTACCAGGGATCGGTGCTATGGCTTGGGTGTGTCTTCCCAGGGATCATGTGCTGGAAGCTTTCCCCAGTGTGGTGGGGGTTGGGGGGTTGGACCCTTAAGAGGCGGGGCCTATGGCCAGGTCATTAGGTCTTGGGCTGGGGTGTGGCGGGGGAGCATCCTCAGAAGGGATTGATAAAGGTCTCGCAGGAGCTGTTACAAAGCCAAGGAGCCCTTCCATGTTGGCCCCTTAGCGTGTGGTCATTTCCCATTTACTTCTCTCCTATGCTTGGACTGTCAACCTCTAAAACTGAAGAAGTTAATTGGATCGCTTTTCTTTATGAAGTTCCCAACCTCAGGTATTTTGTTATAGCAATAGAAAATGGTCTAATATGCTACAATAGTAAAGTTCTGTCATGAGACTGTTATTATTTAGATTCAGATACACTGAGCATAAATCATATCCCCACATCTACCACTACATGCTGGGCCCTCAAGCGATGGATTATTTACTGAGCACCCACAGTACATACAACCAACGAATGCTAAAAGCATAACAGAATCCCTGTTTCAGAGTGATTACACTTGTGTCAGATTTACAGGGCAGTTTGTTATACCAGGCAATATTAATGGGATATTTTAAAAGAAAAAAATAAAAACAGTCAGCAGGAATCATCCGAACAGGTTTACACCCTAATGTATCCTGGCACGTATTGTATGAATTTTGGTAAGCTTCTTAACCTGAGATTTAATCTATTTTTATATGATTTAATCTCTCTCTCTCTTATATTCCAGACACACAAACACTACAGAAAATAACATAACAACCTTACTCATCACCCAGCTTTGTCAAACATTAATATTCTATCATCTTGCTTCAGATTCACTTTTTAGACCTTTTCCAATCCTATTCTTCTCTTGTTCCCCAAAGGTAACCCCTACCTTGATCTTGATGTATATAATTTTATATATTACTATGTATGTACTAAAACAATTAGTAACTTTATATAAATAGGATATTGTTTAAGTCCATTTGTAACTCACTCTTATGGTGTAACTATTATGGCTTTAAGCTCTACCTGTGTTGAAACTTTTCATTCTAGTTCATTAGCTTTCTCTGCTCATTCCACCATTTGAATAGCTTTAGATTGTTATCTCTAATCCTTTCAACAGATACCTAAGTCCTTTTCCCAGTTTTCCATTATTTGAAACAACATTGCAACAAGTATGTTTCTATGTTTACATACAAGAGTTCCTCCATGAATATACCTAGGAGAACTACTTTTTTGATGTAATCAAATCACTTTTCAATAACTGTATCCATTTACACTACTAGCAGAGTTTCCATAGCTTCATATCTTAGTCAAATCTGTCTTGATCAGATTTTTAGGACTGTTTTGTTTTTGTTTTCTGGCGATCTGAATATGCAGAATAGCCTATCTTACTCTGGTTTTGATGTGTATGTCCTTTATTACTCGTATGGCTGAGCATAAGGTATGAACAACACACACATATCCACCTGAACGCCCTCTGCTTTTCTCAGAATGATTTCTTTTTTTAATTGATCCGCAAGAGTTATTCTTACATTAGGGTGTTAACCCTTTGTCAGTTATATACACTCATCGACTACTGTTCTTTCATTTTTAATGGTGTCTTTTTAGAAAAGACTATTATTTGATGTAATTGTATCTATCAATACTTTTCTTTAGGATTTACATTAATTGCATTAAGAAATCCTTAAGAATATTAAAGACAGTCTGCTTTATTTGTTCCTAAAGTATTAAAGTTCTGAGTTTTACTCTTTGATCTCTAATTCCCTGCAATTCATTTTTACACATGATATGAAGTAGAGATCCCTAATTCTACCTTACTTTCCCATATGGTCAATTCCCCATGATAATGCCTAAGTAAGTTCTTTTCTGCCAAACACCAAGTTTTCACACATTTACAGTGGGCCAGTCACTGGATCAGTCTGTAAATGTGCTAGTTTTCATTTTTACAGGCGTAGCTGTGTGACCCTAACTGTAAGCAAGGTCACACTCTCTACTTTCCGTCTCGGTAATGTGGAGTCGTGTAGAGATGTCAGACTCATGAGCAGAGCCAGGCTGCCGAGTGACACTGAATATGAAGCACGGCAAGCAGTTCAGTGGTGATGTGTTAGGCCACCGAACTGTTCCTGGCAGGGTCTTGCTGCTGCAGTATAACGAGGCTATCACAAGTGATGCACAGATAGACCCTGTGCTCTCCGCTCTGTCCTGGTGAACTACCGCTGATCCACCGCTGATCCCTCTCTGCTTTCGGCATTTCCATTCTCCCAGCTTTATAAATCAGGCCAACCTGATAGCTGAAAAGGAGTCCCTCATCTGGTTCTTCATCAAAATTTTCTTCACTGTTTTTAGCCCTTACTTCTCTCAGGAATTTCAGAATTAGTCAAGTTGTGCCACAGTCCCTGCCTAAGTAAGACTGCAGGAGAAAATGTGCAGCTGGTCTAAATGGTACTGGCCTTAGTTAGCTACTCAGCTTCTGTGGAGCTCAGGAATGCACCTGGACAGATGGGCTCACAGGGACGGCTGAGCGTGCAAGTGCTGCGGGGCCAGGGCTGAGCGCGCCCTATTGCACCACACCCTATGGGACCCGGAATGTAGCCGGGACACCAGGGAGGACAACAAGAGGTTGAGCAAAGGCCTCTTGTAGTAAGGCAAGATTTGTGGTCTAAATTTCGAGGATAGTATTATGTGCATTTCAGAAAGCAAATGGCAATAGCTGGTGAGAAATTTTTTTCTTTAGCCTGACCTCGCCAGGTATAGTGCACATGCCTGTACTCCCAGCACTCAGGAGGCTGAGGCAGGAGGACAGCTGTGAGTTTGAGGCCAGCCTGTACTACATAGTGGGCTCAAGGCCAACCTGAACTACATAGTGAGACCCTGTCTCAAAATCAAAAATAAGCTGGGGATATAACTCAGTGGCACAGCACCTGCCTGGCAAGCACAAGGTCATGAGTTCAATTTCCAGGACCAAAATAAATAAATAAATAAATAGCCTGACCTCAAAAAATAAACTGACAAACTTGTGTTAGTTTGTTTGATTCCTGAGTTTTAGACACTATATAAACAATTCTGAAAAGCTATTTTTAATCCAGATTATTCCAGATTAGGAGTGCTATTCCTAATCCAGATTATTCTATGTGCAAGATTGCTGCAACCTTATATACAGAATACAAAGCACAAAGGGGGACAAGTATTTGCCCAAAAGGTGTGATGTGACCTTCTCTCAAACATTATGCTCCCAAGCTTTGCACCCTTTGGTGAAGAGGAAGAGGAAAAGAAACTCTCATCCAGCTGTAAAGGAACTATTGCTGAATTCTTTGTGTAAACATGCAGAGGGTAAAACAAATAATGGCAGAAAATTATAGAGACTGGAATGAAGGCATTTGCAATGGAGGTGTGTCTCTGTGTGAGTATGGTTGTGACAGGGACTGGTGCCAAGCTTGGCTGAGAGTTTTGCACTGGAAAACACTGAGGGGTAAAAGACTGATACAAAGAAGTCATCTTCAATGACAGCCTTAAGAAATAAATGTGGAGGGCTGGGCATGGTGCCTCAAGCCTGTAATCCCAAGCTTGGGATGCTGAAGCAGGAGGATCACCGTGAGTTCGAGGCCAGCCTGGGTTACATAAGCAAGTTCAGGGCCAGCCTGCACTATGTAGCAGGACCCTGTAGAAAGAAAGAAAGAAAGAAAGAAAGAAAGAAAGAAAGAAAGAAAGAAAGAAAGAAAGAAAGAAAGAAAGAAAGAAAGAGAGAGAGAGAGAAAGAAAGGGAGAAAGGGAGAAAGAAAGGGAGAAAGGGAGAAAGAAAGGGAGAAAGAGAAAGGGAGAAAGAAAGAGAGAAAGAAAGAGAAAGAAGAAAGAGAGAGAGAGAAAGCAAGCAAGCAAGAGAGAGAAAAGTTAATTTGGTATCACAAATAGTGAGGCAGGGCATTTTCTCTACTTCCTATTTTTGAATTTTCGGTTTAACCTAGACAGAGATTACCAACAAAATTAAGAAAGTATTCAAGGATGAGATGATATAACATCTGAGACTGGCTTTAAAATATTCCAGGAAAAAAAATGGGGGGAAACAGACAAAGCAAGAATAGCAAAAAGCTGGCGATCCTTGGAGCTGGGTGACTGTGAACACACTTGATGGGTCCAGAGGAGTCACTGAGATTAAAGGTTCTACTTTTGTGGCTGACAACAATCACTAAAAAAAGAGGAGCTAATCCAAGGGAAAGAATTTAAGAGTTCAAGTTAGGACATGATTTGTTCCAATTTTAAAATGTTATGTACTAGGGTGCACACCTGGAAACATGAAAAGAATGGGACAGCAGCAAGTGACTCCCGAAGGCAAGCAGGACAGAAGTGGGGTCCTGAGGGACAACGTGAACAGTGGTAACGCAAGAGACAAGACCCGAACAGTCAGAAAACTCTGAGAAGGACCGCGTACGTCTGTGCCATACAAACAAGCTCTGCACAGGGTTGCAGAGTTAGAAGTGAGGATGAAGACCTGTCAGCTACCTGAAAGATCCAGGAGGGTAAGAATTGTTTTTAAAGTTAGGACTGGTGACAGGGAGTTCCTTCACACCTAGTTTTGTTGTAGCAGTCAAAAATAGCAGCTGCATGTGGTGAAAGAAAGGAATTGCTGACATTCCCCACGTTTACAGTAGCCATACATTCAGTCATAAATAGGCAAAAGCACACTACGAGAACTCACAAAAGACAGCGTTTCTCTATTTGAGATCTATTTTTCCTTGTATTTTAAAACATGTAAAAAGATCTAAGCACTTTTGTTTTTAGTGCAAAATATAAGTTCATGATTATGCTTTGGAGTTCACAAACCGATCTCATTAAGATTCATACTACCAGGGCCGGGGATTTAGATTAGCGGCACAAGTGCCTTCCTGGCAAGCGTGAGGTCATGAGTTCGATTCCCGGTACCAAAAAAATATTCAAACCACCACGTTAAATGAAAAGGATTTACAGTGCCCAAAGGTTTCAAGTGACTTCAAAGAAAATGCAAGACCACTTACCATAAGAGATCAGCAGAAGGACAAAAGGTATGTTTTTAAACAGGTTCCGTATTGATTTCTTATAGGAGTACTCTTCTGGGGGATTGTTTTGAAGAGCGGCTTGAGCCTGACTTGGTGGGTATGGAGGTTTTTCTTTGAATGCTGAGCACGTGCATGAAAATGGAAAGAATTACATATAATTACAGACGGGTCACTGAGTATATTGCAACATATATAACATAGGTGTATTTCTTAGTGAGCAGACAATTCAGTTTAAGTTTAAAGAGGTACAAAAGGCTCTCATGGTGAGGTTTCTCATTTTCACTAATTTCTTCATTTCACTAAGTGAAGATTAGTTCGGCACTATCATCTCAGCCCGCTAAAACTTAAGAGAGATTTGGCCAAGTCCCATAGCTGTGCTGCAAAACCAACAATGTGTCGCCAGTCTGACCACAGATTATTCTACTTTTACTTAAGATTAATTTTTACTACATCAAGGATTCTATTTTTAAATTCAGTTAATTTATAATTAGAAGTAGACATGAGTTAGCCAATACACTATTGAACTTTTAGAGGTTTACCTTGAATTGGTAACTATTTGCTTCTAAAATCTGTATAAAGTTCATCATCTAATCCAATTATACCACTAAGGCTGAAAATGTGCAGGTGGATTCCTAGGGGGAGGGCTAGGCTTTTTGTTGCTGACCCACTAGAGCTGCATATGGAAAATATAGGGGTAAAACTAAGAGACAGAAAAGTGTGAGATGCCTGAGGCTGTAAACTTCAGCACTCTTTGAAGCTAGAGATTTCACACCATTCTCAGCCAGACACCAAGAGACCTCCCCTACTTTAAAAAAAATCCTATTTATTAATTTATGTTGGAGAACTAGAGATTGAATCCAGGGCCTTGCCCATGTGAGGCAAGTGCTCCACCACTGCCCTCCACCCCCAGCCCTAGAGATCCCCTTTTAGGTGTGCAGGGAAGGATCTGGAAACTTCCTGCAATACGAGGCCAGAGGGAGATTTCAGGAGGGTCGGAGCTATGGTGTGGAAAACTACCCCCCTACACACACCCTGCAGGTTCAAGTATTAAAGGCTCGGTTCCCAGGGTGGCTAAAGATTCCCCACAGTGGGAACCTTTCAGAGTGGGACATAACAGGACCTTCGGTCATGCAATGTGTCCTTGGAGAGAGCTGCAGGACCCCAGCCCCTTTCTTGTGGTCTCTTTTGCTTCCAGACTCATGAGCTGAGCAGCTCTCTGCACAGTGAACTCCCTGCCATTGTCCCCAGCACACCTATCAGAAGCCCAAAGCAATGGGTCAGGCCAACCATGGATTAGAGCCTCCAAAATTATGACTCAAAATAAATCTTTTCTCTTCATAAGCTAATTCTCTCAGGTATTTTGTTATAGTGGTAGAAAGCTGACTAACACAGTTAGCTGAGCTGAGATCATGAATAAGTTACAGAAAAGCTGAAGAGTTGAAGTGATAGAAGAGAAGGTATATCAGGAATTAAAATCTGGTCTTTGGAGCCTGATGTGGTGGTGCACTCCTGCAATCCCAGCACTTGGGAAGCTGAGGCAGAGGATCATTGCAAGTTCAAGACCAGCCTGGGCTACAAAGTGAGCCCAAGGTCAGCCTGAACTGCATAGGGAGACCCTGTCTCAGTAAGACAAAAAAAAAAAAAATCTGGTCTTTGTAACAGCCCCAAATTCTAAACTATTCACTCCAAATTTTTAACTACAATAGGAGGAAAATATTGTACTGTAGAGTGTAAAATGCCTGTACTCACTCATCTTGTAGCAACAGGTTTCCATATAACCAAGTCTTATTACCACAAATGTTAGATGGCACTATTAAAGCATTTTGTTTTCAGAGATTTCATGAAAAATACATCCCTTTGAATTAATGAAATAGGATAAATTTGAAAAGAAAAATTAAGGTATACAGATGCAAGCGAAAAAAGTAATCTTTTGGGGGAAGATTTAGAACTTCTGTTTTTCCTTCTCTCTGATATTTCGTTCTTTCTTGGCAATTGCACATTTCTGCTTTTCTTTCTCTATTGCTTCCTTCCCCTCTTTGTTCATGACAAAGTTTTCCTTCCAGCAAGTGAGGCCTACTTACAGTCTGAAAGTGGGCTAGATTTGATGAACTTAGCTGTTAACTGGAAGCATCTGGAAATTTAAATATAATACAGATTCTGAGGTTGTATACCAGGTTCAATAATCAGAACCTCTAGGATTGATGAAGTATGATCAAAAACTACAGTGAATGTTAAAAAGCATTTTAATTTGCTATGGTAAAAGACAAGTTGCCATTCATCCTCCTCAAAATATTCTCCCTTGTTTTAAACATACTTATCCCATCACTCTCGTCACTTTCTCAAGTGGTTCTGAAAGCCTTCTTTTGTGTCTTTAGTTGCATTAACCTGGCTGCCTCAATGTCCTGAATTTATTCAAAATGTTTACCCTTCACGGTCATTTTGATTTTGAGAAAGAGCCAAAAGTCACTCAGTGCCAGGTTCAGTGGATAAGGTGGTGAGGACACACCGTAATGCTCTTAATGAGCTTGCCTTTCTTTCGAGTCGCAACAGCAACATTCACCCAATTTGTTCAGCAGCAACATTAAACCTATTTTTGATCATACCTTGCAAAGACACTGAGGAAGGAAGACTTCAAGAAATGCTTTAGAAAGTGGCAAAAACATGGTAAGTGTGTTCAAAGCGAAGGGGAGTACATTGAGGAGGATTAATGCCAGTGTGCCTTTTATTTCAATAATTACTTTTAAACACCCATCATCTATTTTGATCACACCTTGTATATCAAACACAAAATTGTTCACATGCTATCAATATAGCCAACAAGGTTTAAGAAGTAACCCTTATTATTTCCACAAAATAATATGATTCTCTATTTGGTACTAAAAAAGAAAATTCTTTGCTGACCCAAACCATTAATTATGATGTAACTAAATCTTACTAAATTAAAATATACTTCTGTTTTTACGGATCTCACAACTAATTCAAGAGGAGCTATAATTCATAACTACAGACTATCTAATATCCTTACATTAAGCACTGGTAGATGCGAAACCTTTAAGCTATTCTGATTCTTCCCTTTCCTCACCTCTCACCCTGTCTGAGCCTTTCTTTGTATCTTATTTAGGAGACATCTCTTTTCATTAACATTGGTAATACAGAAATCTCACAGTTGTAAACAAAGTGTCAGACTATGAAAACTATGTTCACAAGACAGTCATGGGTATTTCGTGACTGTCAAGTCCCTTTCCTAGATTTTTATTTACTATGGTAAAGTAAGTCTAAATGGCTCAAATCTGAACTCAAAATTTAGTGCAAAAATGAAAATAATTCTTACCAGTTTTTAACTCTACTAGATTTAGTTTCCGAATACAAGTATTACCTTTTAGTTTCTGAATACAAGTATTATCTCTTAGTTTCAGATGACCTCTTGGCAAAATCAAATCTCTATCTAGCAGCTACAAACTGTAGTAAAGTCATATTTAAGTCTGTGTGAAGAAAAAGATGAACAAAAAGTCACTGACCTATAACCTTGTTGGTGGTAAATTACTATGATGAAAATGGTTTTTCTTCTTTTCTTGAAATTGAAAATGATAGCCTTCTACTCTTCTCCCCTAAAACATCTGTGCCACAAAAATAAGTACCTACGGAAGTGGTCATCTTCCACCCCAGCGCCAGGCATATACAGTAGGCAAGCCACTCTTGGGCACCACTTTGAACTTCTCCTCCTAGATGAACATGTAGCATGCCACTTGCTTATGCTTTTTGAAATCATATTGTAACATTTCCTTTTGACTTCATTTTGGGTCCTTGTGCAGTTCAAACATTTATACATACTACCTTGTTTTAGGACAAATGTAGGTTTGAACACTGGCTCTGCTCTATTTCACGGTGTGACTTTGAGGAAGTAAATTCCTGTATCTCAGCTTTTAGCTTTCTTATCTATAGACTGGAAATCATAACACATTGTTATGAGGATTATATGACATGAAGTAAAAGAATTTTGTAATTATATAAATGACACACAAAATGCATTCCATTTCGGGAGAAATATTATTTTTAAAAATCAGAGACGTTGCTTAAAATTTTTACAGGGTAAATAAAATATATTTTGTTAAAAGTTTATAGTTTGTATACAGTCACCATTTTGAATAGAAGGCTCAGAACTAAATTATACATGTTATATACACATGGGCTTAAGTACAGTAGCATTAAATACTTCTACTGGCATTATCTCTGGTTTCTGTCATTCACGTACTTTATTGAACCAGGAAAGGATTTTAATTGACATGCTTGAGTGAAATGATAAGCTTATTGCTCTGCTGCACAAGAACAGATTTTAAATATAACAGTATTACAACTTGTACAAGAGGAATTTGAACTGGAACAGAAAACCAAGGCCAAGGAAAAATTAAAATGTTCTATTTTTATATATGGAGCTAGAGTGCTAAATGTAAATCTGATCTTGAGTATTTATTACAATGATTTTGAGCAAATTAAACTTAAGTTGTGTGATTTAGTTTCCTTGTTTGTAAAATGTGAGGCCTCAGGGAGACACAGCGCATCTCAACCACCCAGATGTGAGAGGCACGAAGAGTTCGCCCAACAGGAATGGGGAATGCAGTGGAAAGCCCGGGTTAATCCCACAACTGCTGGGTGGGTTACATTCATACACACGTTCCATAAGGGAGAGGAAAAGGTCCCACGACTTGAACCATCAAGACAGGATTTTACAGAGACAGCTGGATAGCAATTCAGTATGTGCCATGTGGGTGAAAACTTCAACTAAATTATTTTATAAACATTTGATTGGCTTTCCAAAGTAATTATAGGTAGAATTTAGAGAGACGTAGATCATCTCTTAGTAATTAAGGAATTTTAAATAAGTAAGGATCTTAAAAACAATATAAATTTTCCTCAACAGCAAATATGATGGAAACAAGTAGATACTCCATTCAAATGTCACCATTTTCAACGTAAGACTTTCATATCACAACTGTATATTACCTCGTTTTTATGCTATGCTTGCTAGTACGATACTAAAATTAGAGGCTATAAGACAAACTTGACAAAACCCCTTTTCATTCTCTTTTCCACTCTTTCTTTCCATTTCTATTTCCACTTTGCACTCATAAGATATACATAATCAATTAAGTATAAAAATATCTCACTTTTAATTTCTCAACCAACACAGAGTAATATGCTATAGTTCACACCTATTATTAGCATTCTTTGACCCCTTTTCCAGCAAATAAGTATATTTGTACTATTATAAACAGGCACTTATATATTTAATTTTGTACTTATTCATAACATGTATAGTTCATTACTCTTTCTTCTTCTAAAGAGACAACCAATTAAAGATGATATAAAAAGAAAAACTGGAATTTATATAACAACATATAAGCAAAGGCAAGAGAATTTTATACTTTAAAAATCCTTCATGCCAGCACTGCACAGTGACCCATGCCTATAACCCCAGCTGCTCAAGAAGCTGAGGCAGAAAGATGTCAAGTTTGAAGCCAGCCTGTGCAATACAGCAAGGTCTTGTCTACAAAAAAATTCCTAATGGACGGTCCATTTATGCAACTGCATAAACAATAATTCCTCTTTCACAAGGCAAGTCAAATATAGCTACCAGAAAACCAGATTCAACAGGGTTTCCCTCACATACAGCATAGATTGCCTTTAAAACTATTAAACTGCTAAAATGGGACAGGGATAATCAGTCCTTTTTCAGCAGTTTGCACACTGCAAATATACTACTCCCTAAGTATAAATACCACTTACAAGCAGACTGGTCATGTCAGAATACTTTACTTACTACCACAAAAGTACTCTGTTCAATATCTTAAGGGAAATTATGTGGGCTAAACTCCCTATACCTGGGTCCTGCAGTTCACCCACCATTGTAGTAGCTACTCAAATATTCTGGAGCAGTGATGGCAAACCTTTCAGAGCTTTCAATTATACAAAAGGCCACTGCAGCATGCGTGCCACAGGTTCGCCACTACTGCTCTAGTCTTTAGCATGCATTTCTCTCAAAACTAAGGATTTCACATCTGAGAATCACAAATACAAATTTTTCATTACTATGATAGCCATGGTAAAAGCTGATGTATATACCTCGAACCTCCAACTATAAAGCAGTTTAATTACAAATTTTAATAATGAAAAGATCGTTTTTCAATTTTCTACTTCCTTTCCCCTTCAAACCCATTTAGGATACTGAGTGCCTAAAGGACATTATTATAGTTAACTTAGCAGCTCTCATACTTAAATCCACCTTACCTATCATTTATTCCTGAAATCAAAACTTCTTCCCATTAAAAATAAACTTAAAAGAGCAGACCTTCCCAAAGCTTCTTCCAAACTGGTGATGACTGCTTGCAGCTGATTCTGACTGACTGCTTCAAGAGACAGGCCCAG
>RJWT010030422.1:0-14645 GCA_004365215.1 Cuniculus paca | reverse complement strand
AAGCAGAACGGGTCGGGAAATTAAAGATCCCCCTCTAGGCAGAAGGTTGCCTGAGTCTTATTATCTTAATCGGCCACAGCAGTCGTGGAAATAGAAGCAGCTTCGGGGCTTTGGTCAGAGTCTCAGGTGAAACATTTGAAGAAATAAAAGGTTGAATTTTGCAAGTGGAGCACAGGTTTGGGCTCTAGAGAAACCTTGCTTGGTCCCCTCTTTGGGCTCCTCCTCTCTCTGCGGAATTCCAAAAGGAGTCACCTGGGCGCTCCGTGGTCCTGGGCCTCCGGGCCTTCCCTGGGCTGCTGCTGCCCTCTGCTGGTCAGAGATGGAGTTGGTGAGCGGGAAGGCAAGGCTTTCGCGGCTCCTCCCAGCGCTGTCGCCATAGCTCGGGGAGTGGCCACAGAGCCCCCAGGAGCTGAAGGCGGAGACCACTTTAGGCAGGGCCTGAACTGCGAAAACTACGAAAACTACGTGCAGGACCGCTTTGGGCACCTGGCCCAGGATGAAGGGGACAGGCAGCTTGGAGTGAGAAGGACCAGGAGGCAGGTCTAATGCAGGGGCCCACACGACTTCCCTATCCCCTTCAGCAACTGCTGTCCCCTGCGAAACAGCCACTAGTAACTCTCATGTTCAGAAACTGCCGCTCAGAATGGTAATTTTCATTCCATGGCCGCCAAGCTGTTGACTGAGGCCCAACTGCCCGCATTCACAGTTCTGATACTGGGTGTGTGAATTTAGGCAAATTACTTCCTCCTGCCAGAGGCTCCACTTTTCCTATGGGCCTTGGCGCTGATGATGCAGGCCGGGCGCTGGGGCGTGCAGGCCCTCGGGAAAGCTCACAGCCACTCAGCAAGTGCACCTGCAGTCCAGGACGCGCTTTGCGGGCGTGGCAGGGATTAGAAACCGGCCCACGGCCTCCTCCAAGGGCACATGGCCTTGGCCTGTGAAGCTCGGGCTGAGGTGAGAGGCGGCGCTGCCTTTGAAGCGCACCAAGTTAATCCGGCCATGCCCAGATCCTCCCTTGGAGCACGTCCCCCCTCCAGGAGCCACCTAGCTTCCTGCTTCCCGCACCTCTCACTTCTGTCTGCTTCAAGCTGAACCAAAAGGGGAGAGAACCAATCGACAAATCTTTCTCCTTTTGTCCCTGCACCATGCATCACCTTATTTCATGTTAACGTTAGTACTGCACAAGTAGTATTGGAGGGCTGTTCCGGGCCCACCACCATCTAGAGGCGGAGAATCTGCAGTGGCAAAACTGATGATCAACTCGCCCTTATGGAGCTCACATTTATCTAAGTGGGGTGTGAGAAGCTAGGACACAAATGGGTGAGCGAGTGAACTAGACCGCACCTTGGAGTGCGAATACTAGGGAGAGATTGGAAAGCAGCGAAGGAGGGGAGCAGGTATTGCTACCTGAAAGGGGAGTCAGGGGAAGTCTGGCTCATGGGAGAATGAGCCACGTGGACGTCAGGGAAAGACTGCTGAGGCAGATGAATGGGTGCCAGATTTGTGGGACAGCAAAGGGGCCAGAACAGACAAAGCAGTGTGTGAAGTGCAGAGGGGAGGAGCTGAGGGGTGTGAGTGGCTAGGATCATACAGGGCCTTTACGTGGGGTAGGATAGAAAGTGATGGAGGTGTCCTGAGCGGGGCAGAGGGAGGGCCCAGTCTGACTGTTTGCAGAGTATTCCTCTGTCTACTGGCTGAAGAGCACCTAGAAAGGGAAGGCAAGGACCAGAGCAGGGAGACCTGTGAAGGCTGAGGGGCTCCCATAAAAATGCAGGATGAGAACTGGGGTGGTCGTCTGCACTGGGGTGGCCATTTAACAGGAAACTTGCCAGGTATTCAGGATCTACGGAGAAGAGAGGTTAGGAGTGAGAGGACTGACAGCTCAGCTTGCGGTCCCTGCTCTGCAAGAAGGGACAATTGGGACCAGGGATCTAGCTCAGCGGCCTAAGCGCCTGCCTGGCAAGCACAAGGTCGTGAGTTCAATCCCCAGTGCCAAAAAAACAAAAAAACAAAGGACAATTGTAATCTTTCAAGTACACATACAAGATCTACCTGAAACTGTGTATATTATCTTTCTTCAGTAGATGTACACACTCTTGCCATAAAAGTAACATTTGTTGTAAAGGGTTGCGATTCACTGTACGTTTTCCCTTAGTGCATGTCGAGGTACATAATGAACATGCTCTTGGTGGGCAGCTGGTGCGTGTATATGATGCATCCTAATTCTTTCACACCACCTCCTCCTCTCGTCCTCTCCTTCCCTCTGTATGTTCTGAATGCAAGTGGGTTTTCATGCAGCGGTCCTGATGGTGCTGGGGAATCCCGGAGGTCGGGGCCAACCTGCTGCAGACAGGGAGGTGGACTTTGGCTTCAGAGAAGCCTGGCTTGTGGGCCTGGCCATGGCCTTGGGCAGATGGTTTCATCTCTCTGAGCCTCCATTTATCGCCCTGGAAAGTGAGGATTATGGGACCTGAGGCCTCAAGTGCCCAGTGAATGCTCATCCCTGCCCACTCTCTGCCCAGTAAGAGCTGTCCTCTCTGGCTTTAACACAGACTTGTAGGACCCTGTCCTTTCTCAGTCCAGCATTTTCTCCCCTACCATATGACTCAAAGTGGTTGAGCCACTGACAAGAGCTGAATACAGCAGGTGCTCAGTAAGCGCTGTCCTCCTATGGTTCTGGCCCAGCAGAGCTGGCTCAGGACAGTCCCATCTGTGTTAAGTCCTCAGGCCTCACTGATGTAATCCCCTTGCAGTCAGAGTGTCATTAGGGCATTGCTCTGTGGCCCCCTGCTTTATGCTGCCCTCATCCCTGTGTGTTCTTCTTGTCCCCCTGCTCTGGGCTAAGGCTCTGCCTGGCATCCTTTGTCGTCCCTCACTTCCTTGGTGGGCTCATCAATTCTGCAATTTCTCTCTCTCCTGCCCTGCACTCTTCTTCAGTCCAGACTCCATTCCCAGCTGCCTTCTCGACATTTCCACATCGAAGTCTCACATAATGACTCTCAGACTTCATAAAACAAGACTCCTGCAAATTTGCCCCCAACTTGTTCTATGTCTCCCCATGGCATTTATTGAAAACTATTTCCCTAGTCACGCAGATATTATTTTGGAGACTTCTCTGACACTTGCCTGTCACACCCATAGCCAGACCATCAGCATGTCCTGTTGGCTCAACCTTCAAAATATACCTGAGTCCAGCTGCTTCTCACCATTGCCACTGCACTGAGGTGCGGACACTCCTTGCCTGGTCTCGTAACTGGTGCGTCTGCTTACCGTGGTCTGGCACATCGCTGAAGCCATGTGATCCTTTGATGTATCTAAGAGGATCATTGTCCTCTTACACTCAGTACTGTTCAATAGCTCCCAATTTCCTTGCAGAATAAAGACAGATCCTTGCAAAGACACTTCTCTTGGTTGGAGCTGGAGTTCTAAACAAGATCAAAACCGGGCAGGCCCTTGGAGCGCACAGCAAGGGGAACAGACTGGCAGGAAGGCCATGGCCAGTTGTGAGGGCTCTGCATAGACCGTCCTGGTGGTGGACAGCGAGGGAAGGGCTTGCTGAGGAAGTGATGTTTATGATAAAGTGATTTAGAGCTGAAAGTGTCTCTGGGGATGTCTACTTTACTAAAGTTTTCTACTCCATTTATAAATGGAAGAAAAAGAAGTCCATGGAGGTGAAGTGACCTGCACATTACTCACGCAGCTGGAATATCAATGCGGGCCTCCTGGATATCAGGTTTATGAGTTTACAGCTTTTGTGTTGCCGGTCTGGACCTGCAGTTCCTAGTAGGAGTGAAGTCTGGGAATGCTATGAGGTATTGCCCTGTTACACACACACACACACACACACACACACACACACACAGATTGTCCCTCCAGGTCCACAGAAGATCCAGGACGCCCATGGATACCGAAATCTACAAATGCTCCAGTCCTTGAACAAAATGGCCTGGAATTTGCACATTAGCTACATTTATCCTCCCCTATGTTTTGTATCAGCTCTAGATTTATAATTCCTACTGCATCATGAATACTACGCCACGTTGTTACACTGCATGGCTTAGGGAATAATGATGACACTGCTTATTCTTCTGCCTGAAAAGCTCTTTTCCCAGACACCTGAATGTCCAGGCCCTGACTTCTTTTGATCTCACTCAAAGTCACTTCCCAGTGGCATTTCCCTGACCACCCTAGCTACATGACTTTTCTTTGCTCTTCTACTTAGCTGGATGCTTTTTCTTATAGCATCTGTGTGTCTAGTAGAGTGTTGGCTCCCCTGGGACAGGAAGTTGGTGGCTTTGCTCACTGGTTTCTGGCTTGTTTTATGTCTTGGGATCTGGAGGAGTTTGGGCCTGTCATGCCCTTTTTGGACACCAGGTGGCGGCCCACACCACCCCCATGCTCTCCGCTTCCTTGGCCCTTGTGGGACTGACCCTGAGACCGCTCAGCTGAAAACTGAACCCCAGCCCTTTGGCCTCAAAGGACAATGCTTTTTCTGACACCATGTGAGGATGGCTCCTCTGAGACTGGGAGTTCACAGTTCTTTCCTGAGCGGGGTGGGGTGGGGGCTCTTCTAGTTTTAATCTGGGCTCAATCCCTCTGCTCTCCCGGTCCAGAGCAAAGGGACACTGGAGGGCCTACTGGGTGCCAGGTGTCATGTTGAGTGCTTTTTAATTTGTTGTCCCACTGAATCCTCACCACAGCTCTGTGACGTCACCGTTCCTATTTGCAGACCAGGAAACTGACATTGAGAGAGGCGGGGTTACCTGCCTGAGGCCGCACAGCTGACAAGCGCAGGGCTGGGATTCTCACCCTGGCCCCCGTGACCAGAAACCCAGCCATCTCTGCACTCAACATCCAGTTTTTGGGGAGAAGGCAAAGACGGAGCCTGGTCATCCTTGGGCTGGGAATCAAGGAAAGGGATTGACTAAGTTTACGCCGGTCACCCTCTTTCCTTACTGCCCACACCCCTGAATGCAACGAAAAATGAATAAAGTCTTGCATAGCTCTGTGAAAACTCAGCCGGAGCTGTTTTCCTCCTCTGCTCCCTGCCAGTCGCTCAGGGAGGCCCGGGTGGGAGGAGAGGCCCCCTGTGCCGTGGGGCCGCTTCTCTTCAAAGGATTCTTCAAAAGCCTTGCAAGGAGGAGCAGGGGAGAGGGTGAAACCCAGAGGAGCCTCTGGTGGGAAGAGATGTCAGGCAGAGGAGCGAGTCCTAATTACAGAGGCACAACCGAGCCGGGGCCAGGGGGTTCCGTGGGACCCAGCTGCATCTGAGGTCACTGCCTTCCTTCGCCCTCCCCCGAGGTGTTCATTTTGCCTCCCAGAGCCTTCATTCTGATGCAAGTGTTCTCCAGCTCCCCAAATCCTGGGGATGGACAGAAGGACAGAGCACAAGGACAAAGGTCCACTGAGGCAGAGGACAGCTCAGAGCTGGACATGCCTCAAGTGGGGGCTCTGACCAAGCCCCTTGTTGGAGGCAAAGTACTGTTTGACATTCCATCCTGGACAGGAGGCACATCCCTGACTGGTGGGGCGTGTCCCAGGAGGAGGTGCATGGGGACCTATGGCCTGTGGTTGTCACCATGGCAGTGCCTGTGTTGACCTGTGTGTGTGGGGGCTGTGCTGGGGATGGGATGGGTGACACCCTTTGCCTTGACTGGGATCTGCCCCAGGTCACCAGTTGAAGGGGCAAAGAGCTGGTGAGCAAGGAGGCCCCTAGGGCGATGACCTGAGGCCCAGGCAGTGCCTCCTGCAGCAGCATCTGGAGAGTTGGGGGCCGCACCACTGCCATGGGGAGGAGCAACTCTGCGGGGCTGGCAGCTCTTTGAAGGGGAACACAGCTCTCCTTCTGTGCCTGGAGATAATTCTGTTTGTTTTTCAGTTCCATCTGGGGAAACCCTTGTGCTTCTTTTGCCTCCTCCTCTTTGGGTCTGGAGCTGCTTCAGACATTGTTGGTGGGAATGTAAATCAGTTACAGTCATGCTGGAGAACAGTTCTCAGCTGGGGTTCCTCAACACTAAAAATAGACCTGATACAGGATGGATGGGGCTCCCCGCTCCTGGGCACACACCCAAAGGAAAGGAAACAGCGCATCACCGCGAGACCTGCACACCTACGTTTACTGCAGCGCTGTTCACAGTAGCTCAGGGGTGGAATCAGCCTATGTCCCGGTCAGGGAGTGAGTGCATGAAGAGTGTTGTGGAGATACAAGATGAGGTATTACTCAGCTGCAAAGAACAGAATCCTGTCATTTGATTTGCAGCAAAATGGCTGGAGAACATTGTGTCAAATGAAATAAAACAAAAGAGAAAGACCCGTACTGCCTGTCCTCTCTCATATGTAGAATTTTTTTTTAAGGACCTAAATGTAGAATAGTGATCCCTAGAGGTTGGGTGGGGGGAGGAGTAGATAAAGTCTGGAACTGATCAGGATTCGCTGCATGTTTGCAGTGAAGTCTCACGTTGAACCCCATTCAGATGCATGATTAATATGTTAGTAAGCATTTTTTTAAAAATACTTTGATATGGAGAATGTCAAAGACCAGTTACCAAGGCTCAGACTGGTCCTTGGTTCCTACTGTCCGTTCCTAGGTCCTGGCTCCTGGGGGCCTGCGTATGGACAATAGCAACACCCTCGGTGTTTCCTGAGTACCTGTCATATACCAGGCAGGGTGCCGGAGCTCTCAGATTTCTTTGCTTTCCTCCCCACAGCCCCCCTGGGAGGTAGGACACATGATACATCTCACACAAGATGACCTGTGCTGTGTGCTTGTGATTGGGGCAAAAGCCTTCCCTAGCCTGGAGGTGCCTGTCCTGTACAAGGCAAGTTCCCCGGCACTATCTCACAGAGCTGAGTGATGAGGAGGGACAAAAGCTCAGAGACGGAAGTCACTTAGCCGAGATCACACAGCAAATCACTGACAACCTTAGTCTCATCCACTGTCCCACACTTGAGGCTGTGGCCAGCTGCTTCTGCCCGGGGGTAGAGGGACAGGTGAGAGCCCTGGAGATGCTCCTGTGGGGGACACAGTGCCTATCGAATGGCCTCCTCTGCGCCTTAGTTCCTGGACTAGCAAAATGGGGCGAGGCGGACTTGGGAATTGCATCAAAATGGACTTTCGCAATCTAGTTTTTGTCTCCCAGCTCTCCTCACAGGGCAGTTCCCTCTGGCAGTTCCGAGTCCATGAGTGCTCCACGCACACAGCTGTCTCCCAGGAGTTCCTCAGCCCGGGCTCACCATCCCTCACCCATGTGGTGCCAGGCTCCTCTGCCTAGAGCGCTCTTTCTTTTTTGGCTGCAAATTAGGTAGTCAGGCTCTTCTCATCTGCTCTCCCCTAAGTCCCACTGGACCCTCTCATTCCAGTCCTATAACTGCACTCCAGAACCGCCAGGTCCATCACTTTCTAGCCTCTCTGCTCTGCACTTGCTGCCTTTTTTGGGGGATATCATCCCCTCTGTGTGCTAGGTGAGCTCCTGCTTACCCGTAAGACCCAATCCAAATGTACCCTTGTTTAGGAAGTCTTCCCTGGTCCTCTGGCCCTCCTGGGGCGGAGGTAATTGGGGCTGTAACATTTGGCTCATCACTCTTATTCACAGGCACATAGTGGGAGGGATAAATGTACGCCAGTGAAGTCAGCATTTAGCACACTGACCTGTCTGTCTCCTCCATCTGTGCATTCCTGAAGCAAATGTTTACTGAGCCTAACTGCATGCCCGAGTTTACCCGTAGTCCTTTTCGGACATGGCTGTGAGTTTCTTGGTGGGGAAGTACCCTGCATAGATGGTCTCTGTGTCCCCAGAGTTGGCATCCAGCTCATCAATGTGATCAGAGGCCTTTAACCTGGTCATCAATCAGTACTCGTCCTGCTCCTTGCAGAGGTGCCCAGCTACTCCCAGCCCCCGACTCCTCTCCAGCAGGTCCAGCCCTGTCAGGAGGAACAGATTCTGGCCTCACCTTGGAGTGGGCTGCAGGGGGTGGGGTTCGGCCCCTGCCACAAAATCTACTGCTGCTTGCAGGGAAGCTGGCCAATCTCTTGCTCTTTGTGCTTCAGGTTTCGTTTCTCACCCGCGTTTGGGTGCTCCTGCGCTGATGTGCGGTGTGTGCTGGTGCTGGCAGCGGGTGCTGGGGTGGACACACCCCCTTACTGTGTATCCTCTGGTCAGAAGTCTCAGACCCTGCTTGGCCCATGCACCTTGAAGTCCCCCATCCTGTGCAGGGTCACACCTGTCTGTCTCCTAGGGAAGAGAGTCTGAGCAGCAGGCTCCACGAGATCGATGCCTTGTCAGGGTGACGGGGGGACAGATGTTTTCTGAAGAGCAAATCCATAGATGTATGAGGTGGGCGTATGGGCTGATGGCTCTGCCTTCCCTAGTGCACCTGCAGGGTGATGGATGGAGGTGTTTGGCAAGGCTAGGGCGTGGGGGCCTGTCCAAAGCACAGGGGGCCTGTAGCCCAGAGGTGACCTCAGCACATGAACTGAAGTCCTGCACAGAGGAAAAGGAGGTGGGCTTTCTGTCTGCCCCCTAGAGCTCACTTTGTGGGGACAGGGAACCTGGCCTACCATGCTGGCTCAGGAACTCCAAACACGAGTCCTGGAGGTTAACCTTGAGCTCCCCTTTGAGAGAAACTCATTACCAGAACCGTGTGCATGACAGCCACGTGTGGGTGTAAATGTTCATGTATTGCTGGGCATCTTAACAGGACACAAAATTCAGGCCTGGGGGGACGCCATTAAATCATGTCTTTATGGCCAAGTCCTGGGCATGGAACACGCCTCATGTTGCTTTTCATGACACTTAAGGAAGAAATAAGTGCTTTCTTTTTCTGTGCATATTTACTGAATTTCTTTTTTTCAAAATAAGTATTCCTAGCAGATTCTCTCTGGGTCTCCTGGGAGCCACTGTGATCTCGGGCAGGGACTCTGCTGCACTTGGCAGTGCAAGGCTTTGCCCACTTCCTGCTGCCAGGTGGGCTCTGAAGAAGCGGGGCAGGCTGGGAGGGCTGGGTGAGAGGCGCCAGGATGGGATGAGAGAGCCCAAGCACAAAGGAGCTGTGAGTGTGGGAGGCTTGGGGACCTAGGGATGCTTTGGAAAGCTTGGCTGCCGAGGGCCTCTGTCTGCATTTGCCTGGGAGACAGCCCTCCACCCAGAGAGGAGCAGCACTTGGCTACTGTTATGGTTTAAACATAAAACAGCCCCTAAGCCTCATACATTTGGGGGTGACTGGGTTATGGGGCGCTACAGCTGACTTGCTGTTAGGAGGCGGGGTCTGGTTGGAAGAGGGGAAGCAGGAGGTCACTGTGGGTGTGACCTGGAAGGGTGCCTCTCCCTTCGTGGCTTCCCCGACACCATGACGAGCGCAGCTCTCTTCTGCCATGCTCTTCTGTCCTGCTGTTTCTTCTTTGGAGCTGGGTGACCATGGAGCAAAACAGGAGCCAATATAAACCTATTTTCCTTGAAGTTGCAGAAGTCAGTGCTGTTCTCAGCAACGAGGAAAGTCACATGCATGTGCACATGGGAGAACATTATAGTCAGCCCATGCTGGCCCAAAGAAAGTCACCAACAGCACTAGCCAAATCCAAAGACCTTTGTCTCTCTTCTGTCAATTGTCAGCCCCTTGCCGTGGGCCAGAAACAGGAAGGGTAGGAAGTAAAGAAAAATGGAAAGTAAAGAAAAAAATCTCCTTGCCCTCTCTGCTCTCAGGATCTGAGACACAAAGACAGATCTGACCCAAAGACATACATTTTAAATAATGCACATAAAGAAGAAGTTGTTTCTTTCTTTTTTTTTTTTTTGTACCGGGGATCGAACTCATGACCTCACACTTACCAGGCAGGCGCTTATGCCACTGAGCTAAATCCCCGGCCCAAGAAGAAGTTTTGATTGCAAAGAACTTTCCAACATTTGAAACCTGAACCTACTTCTGCAATAAGCTCAGAGCAGGAGATGTTTAAAATGGTCATAAAATGGAAAGGAAGAAGTATGATGCATAGAAGACTGAAGATAGAATTTGGAGAAAATGAAGTTGTCTGTTTCTTGTACCACACATGATGGTTAGCCCAATCAATAATTGATTATTTCTGGTTCACTTACTTAATTCATTTTCAGTCTCCCCAACCTCCAACCAGACTCTAAGCCCCATAAGATCAGAGACTTTTTTATCAGGGTCCTACTGTATCCCCAGCAATGAATGGCTACCCTAGTAGTATATGGCTGGTATGTGGTAGATGCTCAATAAATACATTGAGTGTTTGAAAGAATGACAAAGTGAGAACTCACATACGTTTATCTATATGAGTATGACCTATTTTAGTCCATTGTTCAAATCTGTTACTTAGTGTTTGGTGACTGAGTTTGATTGGTAAAGCATCCTAGAAAACCAGGGCTTGGGGGCTGAGAGGTAGCCCGAGGGATGGGTAGCATGGGCCATGGAGGCAGGAGGTGCAAAGCCTCAGGAATGGGTCCCTAGGGGCTGGGGTGGCTGTGAAGGCTGGGCCTGGCCTCGGTTCTGCTGAGCCTGGCTCTAAGCCCCCAACCTGAGTTCTGAGGCTGAAATAAGAACCTTTTCCTGGGCACTTATGTGAGCCTGGCACTTGACACAGAGCTTGACTGGCCTTTCAGCTACCATCAGATATCACCTCCACTTGGGAGGGCCTTGCTGAGACCATTTCTGGGCCCAGTTTGATTTCTCCTGCTCTCTTTGAATCCCCTACTTTTTACCTGGAGCCATGCAGAGTGATTTTTGCATCTTTCTGTCTAAGGAGAAAGGTTGATTTTTTATGTACTTGTGTGTATGCTTTTAAAGTTTTTTTGGTGATGGTGCTGGAGTTTGAACCAAGAGTCTTTTGTAGGCTAAATGGTGTTTTTTGTTTCTGCTGCCCTAGGAGACCAACATACTCCTTTCCCCAACTCTCTCCCAGGTCAGGAATCTGAACTCAAGCTGTCAGCGGGGCTGTGATCCTGAAGGATCCAGAGCTGAACCTTCCTTGCCTCTTTCAACTTCTGGTGCCCCAGGAGGCCTTGGCTTGTGGCTGCAGCACTCTATCCTGGCCTTCATTATGCACGGCCTTCTCCTCTGCATCTCTCTTTGTCCTCTTTCTACGAAGACACCAGAGACTAAATTTAAGGCTCACTCTAGTCCAGCACCTTGAGATTCTTAACTAATTAAATTTGTCCAAACCCTATTTCCAGATAGCGTCACATTGTGAGGCTCCAAGTAGAAAAGGATCTTGCAGGGATGTTACTTAACCCACTGCAGAGGGAATCTTCATTGAAGACCAACTGTGGTTTTTGTCACAGGCTATGCAAAACACCTACATCTTCTACTTCCCACCATGCCCCAACAAACTGGAAAGGAAGCATCATTATTCCCATTTGTTTTTTTCAGAAAACAAAACAGACTCAGACAGATTGAGTGGCTTGAGGCAAGTCACATGGATGTGTAGCAGGAGATCTGGGGTTGGAATTCAAGACTATTGACCTGGCTTATGAGCAAGTTGAGAACAAGAGTTTTGGTTTTATTCGTCTTTTTCTATTTCTTCTATCATCAGTTCGGGGTCCAGTATTCTGCATATTGATAGCTCTGAGAACCAATAAAAAAAGGACTCTGGATTGATCTCCAGAAGCAGCTAAGGTTGTGCCGCTGACCAGAGTGCTGAACCTCAAGATTTCTGGTGTGGGTGACTGACCACCAGCCACAGGCCTCACTAAGTCACCCTCTGGGATGACAAGTGATAATGCCATCTCTTACTATCTAGCTGCCATCTGTTCCATTAAGAAATCCTACATCTCCTATAATCTTAGATCCACATCATCCCTAGAAAATAAGGACAATCATAATGATGATAAACATCTAACCATCAGTTACCACTGATCAAATGCCTGTGATCCTGCAGGTTCTCAGCCAGGAACTTCATATTCCTTATATCCTGAATTCCTTACAGCAGCCTAACTAGGTTACCACTATTGTTCCCATTTTGCAGATAGGAAAATCGAGATTCAGAGTGGTGATGTGACTTTGGGGGCTTGGAAGAAGTACAGCCAGGATTCTGAGTTTCCTTGGGCTCTAAGGGTAGTATTTGAGGGAGTCCTATTATTCTTTCTTCCAGTTTTGCTGCCTTCCAGCATGATTAGTGAATGGGCACTTCTGTCCTACAGTAATTTGTTGGTATGTGGGCAGGGCAGAGGGAAGTAGAAGGGTCCTGGAACCAGTGTTTGGATCCAAAAAGTTCCCATACCTGCATGGAGAGGCTCCACAGGGAGGATCCTATACCTCCAGTTTTGAATTATGTAAACCATCCTTTGGAAGGCCAATTAACGTAAGTGAATTTGCATATCTAAATTGGTTGTGAAAATTGTGACAAACTCCCAGTGGACTGGGAGTGAGCCCAGGAGGGCTGAATTCTTAAAGAAGACTTTAGTGTTAGTTAGGATTCCTTGTTTTAGTTCTCTAAAATTTCAACTTGCTCTGGCTGTAAAAATAGAGAGAATGTATTAGCTTATGAACTAAGATGTCCCCAGGCATAGTTTGATCAGGACTTTGGCACAATTTTCTGTGGTGCTTGGTCCCTCTCCATGTTAATTTGTTTTCATGACTCATTCCCTCATAGTAGAGCATGGTTCAACAAAATAGTGGTGGCAGTCCCGGGTCTCACTCTTTGCAACAAACTTCTCCCAGAGCGAGAGAAAGATCTTCATTTTCCCAGTCAATGAACCATATTTCTGAGCACGGATCCCACCGAGTCAGACGAGGTCTTCACTGCACTAATGATTAAGGCCAAGAGAACTCATGGACTAGACTGCCAGGTCAGACTCACCAGGGCTCCTGGAGCTGTGAGTGCCACAATTCCATTTCAAGTGCTGTAGGACAGGGAGAGGGCAATGTGGACATCAGAAGACTTCATTATCCACTACCACGCTCTCAGGGGAAGAAAACTGTTGATGCTATTTCCACTTTAGAGATGAATAAACTGCGATGCAGAGGTCAGTAGCCCATAACATCATGATGGTAATAAGTGGAGGACTCTGGGTGCCAACCGGGCCCTTGTTTTGCCCCTCCCCCAGTACATTTCTGGCTCTGTTGCTCCCCCTTTCTCTCTGTTCTTTTCACATCCCTATTGCCCTTTTCCCAGGTGAAGGACTACAGTGAAGGGACACTGACACACATGGTGGAAGATTTCCAACTACCAGGTAGACAGAGCACACTGCCCTCAGTGCCAGGAACCTGCAGATGTCTCCCATTTCCCCTCGCACCGTGACTCAATGTTCTCCTCATCTGATTGTTCAGCAAAGGTAAAGAGAGGCAAGGGGCTTATTAAGATCACAGAGCCACTAATTATGGGGCGAGGGAAGCAACAGCCAGAAGGTGTGCATTCTAATGCTCTCTCAGCTGCTTTGAAATGCTCCTGGTCTTTGGGCCACAGCAACACATGCACCTAGCATTTTTGTCCTCGGAGCTGTTGGGTGCTGCTGGAATGTTCAGCCAGGTCCTCAGGTGCAGCTCACCCTTTCCCTGGGTCTATTTTGAGCTCTTTGGGGCCCTCCAGAAACTCACTTGAGTCCAACAGATCTAATAAACCTCCTGCTGTAGGCTCCCAGCAAACCTTAGTGTTCCTTAGCACTTTCTACCTTGTGACTGCCTTATGAGGGGCAGGACAGACCCTCTTGGGGTACAGAGGGAAAGTTGAGGCTCTGAGAATCAGCCCACTTGCCCAATCATGCAACCTGATGAGCAGAGCCAGGCTGTGGATCTGAATCCATCAGCTACCAGTGCCCAACTGTGTCACTCGTGGTTGGGGCACTGAGACAGTTTGAAGGAAAGGCAGCATTTCCTCTTTGCCTCAAGGATGACAGAAAAGTTAGGCTATTAAATGGTCCCCTCATTGACAAAGAAGCTTCAGATTAATGTATTGCTGACCATAGAATCATTCACTGACCCATTCATGTAATTGCCCATCCATATGGTTGACCTATTATTTATGGAGCACCCATTATGTGTCTGTCCCTAACAGGCTCTGGTTACGTGATGTCTGAACAATAGGGCGAGGCAGATCAGATGTGACATTATCATGTCCATTTTACAGATGGAGAAACTGAGGCTTTGTGCAATGACATGGCTGGTCTAAGATCACACAGAGTGAGTGACTACTAGAATTAGAACTTCAGTTCCCAACTGGCTCAGCTACACTGTCAGGTATACCAAAGATATGGCAGGGGAAAAAGTATCACCTTTCCTCCCTTCTCTTTCTCTCTCTCTCTCCCTCCTTCCCTCCATTCCCTTTTTTTCTTTCCCATAAAGGAGACAGCCCCTTTTTGTGAGGCTCTTTATGGAGAGTTACAGAGTTATAGGGGACACTGTCTAGAACCGGACCCTCCTGTGTTCCAGGACTTGGGGACCAAGGTCCTCCACCCAGAAACTGTTAGCATGTGTGTAAGTCATTGCAGCCAACTGGGGTTTTTAAACTGTCCCATTTCGTCAGTGATTATGCCGGATGCTTACATCATTGTAATGAGACAAATTGGGACAAATTGTCAAGGACACTTATGTAAATGAAACCAACAGAAATGCTCCCATCTCTAGTGGTTGGCCAGAGGGTGTTTTTCACTTTCCCTTCCCTGTCTCCCCTGGGGACATAGTGGAGAAGAAACCAT
>RJWT010030421.1:0-14646 GCA_004365215.1 Cuniculus paca | reverse complement strand
TCTATATTGATTAGAACCATGAGAAATAAGAATGGTGATTACATGCCTGTAATCCTAGCATTCAGGAGGCTGAGGCAGGAGGATTGCTGTGAGTTTGAGATCAGCCTGGGCTACAAAGTAAGCTCAAGGCCAGCCTGAACTGCATAGTTAAGACCCTGTCTCAAAAAGACAAAAAAAAATAGTGATTATAGATTTTTTTTCATCTGATTCTTTGATTTTGATGGAAATCACTCTGGTGTTATATGCTCCACATCCACAAAAAATGTACTATTTTAAAAAAAGACGGCCCCTGTTGACTGCAGTGAAGCCCAGATCTGTTTTGTTCTCAGAAATATAAGCTTACAGTTATCTGAAGCACTTTCCTACAGTTCCTTCTCTGAATTTGGTACTGTAGTTCATAGCAATGATTCCAAAGTTTAATTTAATACTTACTTCATATACTCCTTCTTGCTCATTCCATCGTGTCTGTGTGCAGATGTATGTGACTAGATAGATAAACAGATAACATATAGATAAATATAGATATAGATACAGATATTGATATAGGTATATAGATGTTGGGTCAAAGTTGATTTGCTACTTATGTCCAGGAATTTGTATGGCCAGGATTGAGGGACTATGCCTAGGTAGACAGCTTTCACAGGAAACACAGACAAGTCAGGTAATCTGAAGGCATCTAGCAAAAACAAATGAAGATACTTTCTCTACAATTTGTATAGAATTTTGCCTTCAGAAAATCTATTTGGTGCTGAAAACCCCTCTGGGAACACTTTGTACTGTACCACAGCTGATGGACGGGCCCAAGAGCCAGCGCTCATCAGAGAAAGCCTAAGATGTTGTTCTTCACCTCATTTCCCAGCCTGCCACGCAGAACGCAATGGCCTGAGTGATGGCTGATCCATGAGATGACTGTGAGATTTTACTCACTTATAAAATGAGACCACAGAACTGCTTGGTTTAGCTGTGAGAAGCTATGTGTCAAACTATCCTGTGGACAAGAAAAGATCCTTCAAACTGTTATAGATTCTACTTTACAACTGCTGGGCTGTAATTGTGTGCTCCCCTATGACCTTCAGCTCAGCAGTGTGTGAGCTTCTTAGACTATCTCTAGGACATTGCGTGCCCATTACTGCCCACTCCCCGTGCTTTATGTTTGGGTGGAGAGGAGAGTTGAGGCAGGGAGTTTCTTAATTAGATCCCTGGAAAAACATGCGTCCTAGTGATTTAGGGGAATGAAACTCCCAACCTACTATATGTCCGGTACGAGCTCGTGTTCTTCAAACTAGAAGAATGAATTTTAGGAAAAACAGAGGTTAAAAGCAGAATATACTTATTGAGAGAAAGAATGCTTCTGTCTGAGGGAAGTCCTGAGCACATTACCAAAGACTGTCTTTTCTAGGGACTTTTATAGAGTAAAATCATGAGGTGAGATCGGTCCAAGGTGGGGAAAACCTGGGAACTCACAAGGTGGGCATAAAGTGGGACAGAACCATGGTTAACCAATAAGATTAATTGCTCAGGTAAAATTGATTAAATCAGGGACAAATGGGGAAGCAAGTCACGTAGCAAGCAAGCATGCCTAGAGAGCAGTGACTCTTCCTGTAGAGGGTTGGGATGGTGACTCCTGACTTCCTCAGTGGTAGAGAACTATTTAGACTGTCAATCCTTAGGATGTGGGTGTATTTGTTCAATCCTTTGTGTTGAGGTCTGGCCCACAGCGGGAGGTGTTTGTCTCTTCTGAGGTCACAAGAAATTTGGTCCTCTGTGCTGGCTCCCTTGAGGGAGCCCTGTCTGACTGTCTATAATATTTCTAACTAACTCAGCTGCCTGTAACACTAGCACCATCATCATGCTACCAACCTCCCTCTTAAGTGCTCCTGTTCTCTGAGGCATATCTCTTCCTCCTTATCAGGAAGTGTTATGGAATTCAACATGTTTGTGTGGTTGTTTGATGGCTGATATTCCTGGATATCTCTGCTTTTGTGACACTCCACCTAACCTCTTATACAGCGTCATACGTACTGGTTGTGTTAAACACATACCATGGTAAGCTTATAAGTTTCAACTTGTACCTTTCCTGGTCTCAAGACGTGCTGCAGCAGTAGTGTTCTCTGTCAGAAGTAACACAGCTACAGACTGAAGTTCCAGGAGTCTACACACTCATTTCTCATTTCTGTATCCTTAGTAAAACGTACACTTTTTTGGCCATGGTAAATCCTATAATAAAAGAATGCATGATCACCTTGCCAACCTCTGCCAAGACTTCTCAGTTTTTGCTGCCATTTCCAGTCTACCTTTCTCAGTGTTCAGTCTCAAGTGAAGTTGAGTGGAGATAATGTTACAGGCATGTGCTAGGCAGGTCTTTTCATTATGTTCTGGCATCTCAAACTATCTGCCTCGAAAGTGCTCTAACACCATTTAATTTAACATTGTGACTTCCTCCTTTTGCCCTTTCTAATACTCTTAAGTCTTTGTTTATAAAAATTAAGCTTTCAGATGGACCAATTCCAATTGAAGTTAAATTAAAGAAAAAGGTGGGTATTTGTTGGCTCACATGGACACAGCTTGACCTGGAGACACCTGGAATCAGGACTGAGATGCTGCCATGATCCTCTTTACATGCCTGTGGCCTCTTCTGTCTGGGGGAAGCGTCTTCTCCTCAACATGTATCATTTTTTGTGGTGAGAACATTTAAAAGCTTTTTTTTTTTTTTGGTGTTGGGAATTGAACTCATGACCTCAAGCCTGCCAGGAAGGTATTGTGCTGCCAAGATACAGCCCTGGCCCTAAAAGCCTTGTTAATAGTATTTTAGAAATCTAGTATATTTTCATTATTTACTGTGCAATAGAACATGAGAACTTATTTCTTAGCACACCTGCTCAGGTCAAGTACATGGTTCTTCATATCAGTGAACACAACTCAACTATAATAGCTGTTCTGTATCTACTAATTCTAACATTTAGTTAGTATTTAAATCAGTCTTTGTTGGTTGTCTTTTATCTGGAAAACGAGTCAAGTTCTGATTTATTTTATAGGTCTAGTAATTATGTATTATATTCTAGACATAGTAACTTTGTGTTGCAGTCTGTAAATTCCACTGTATTCTTTTAAGAACATCAATTTTATTGTTTCAGAAGGCAATTAAAATGAATGGACTAAACCTGCTGACCTTGTATCTCAGGCAGTAGCTGTAATATTAGTTTGGTTCTTTTGCCCTTTGTTTGACTGTTCTGGGCATCAAATATCAGCCAGAGATTTGGGCAGAGTTTACAAACAGAATTTAAGATTCTTTTTTTCTACTTCTCTTTTTTCCAGGATCCCCTATTCAATTTCCAGTGATTGTGGTTCTCCTCAATTTGGTCTGAGGGTATTGTAGTCTGAGAAAGACTGTGGCTTTTCTATCAGAGGTTTAGATGTCCTTCATTTCAGAGGGAACTGTATTAGTTTACATTTAAATCAAACTCTCAATCACATTAATTGATAATGATGCATTCTGAGTGCATTGTCTTTGCATTTGTAAAGAGGCTCATTTTTGCCAGACTGCAGTGCAAAGAGGGAAAACAGGAACTCAGAACTGCTGCCAACTGCTGTGTGACCCTAAGCTGGACAGTGAATCTATCCAGGGCATGTTTTCTCCATTTGGAAAATAAGATCTCTGACTTCAAGATGTTAAACACCAATGTTTTTCCCAGTTCTGTAGTTTGGTGATTTTATGGTGGGATGAGTTTGAGAGAAATCAAAAATCCTTTGTCCCTATTCCTTTGTTACCAATAGCTTATATTAAGGTCCTGTGTCTTGTAATTGGCATACACTTAACTACACAGACTTAAGCATACAATTTGATGGGTTTTGATGTGTGCATACTCATGTGAAACCCTCACTGTAACAAAAATGGTGAACATATCCACCAGCCCCCAAATTGACTTGTGATTTCTTCCTCCATCTCCTTCTTCATCCCTTCGCTCCCAAACAGGCCGCCACCAATCTGCTTTTAGTCACCACACATGAGTATGTCATTGGACTTTGGATTTGTATTGCCTTATTATCTAATGATATCGAGTGTCTTTTTATGGACTTATTTGCCATCATATTTTGTTTGATGAAATGTTTTTCAAATGCTTTGCCCATTTTTTATTGAATTGTTTGTCTTTTTGTTATTGGACTTTGAGGGGTAATTTTTTTTAAGCTCTTAACGTGGGTGCTTTATAGCAAATATGCTTTACAACAATTTTTCTCCTGGATTGTATCTCTTTCTTTCTCCTCACATTGTCTTTGGAAGGAAGAAGTTATGTGGAGCCCGAACTTCTGACAAACAAAATTGTGAGACACCATAAAGCAATCTCTAAATTTTAGTTTAGTTCATTATACAGCAGTAGATTATGAGAGCATTTACCTTACAATCTTAAACAGGCAAGGAATAAAGAAAAGAAACAGGGGTGGATTAGGCAGCAATACAACAATAAAATCTGCTGTTTGCTCCATTGAATATACCTACTGTCATTCTTTGGGAAGTTAGGTTTTGCCTTGATTGTGTAGTTCAAGGTCTGAAGAAAGCAAAGGAAGTTTGCTTTCTCTGCATAAATGAATCTCCTTCTCTTCTGAGTCATCTGTTTTGGAAAGTAGAACTTTGACATACCAGGGGACAAATTCTTAAGTCTCCTATGGAATTTATAGATCTATTTTAAAAATCAAGGAACAGTGGGTAGCTTGTTCTCCAGCTAACAGTTTGAAGTGGGTTAGGATTTCTTCCCTAGTTCCTGGAGGTCTGGCCTCTAGTAAAGGCCTCTCCCATTTCTGCTCAGGGCCTTGTGCAATCTCTGCCCTTTTATCTCTTAAAATTTATTCTTAAAACATCTCATATCAGTTATTTATCTTTAAGGTGGTCTTTGTTGTATATTCCTTCTTAGCCTGTGCCAATTATTCTTTATAAAGATATAACTCCTATGAAAAATTCTGTGGAACATCCTTCCTTTCATTCATTCGTTCATTCATTCGTCCATTTCTGTTTTTATTCTCTTAATCCTACATGTATTATCAAATACTTCTGTATGTCTGGGGCTGAGATAAAGGATGGGAAACAAAATGTAGGGCCTGTCCTTGGGGACCTTGCGTAGTCATTTCATGGCTTCTCTGGCCAGTTGTGGGTATTAAAGACAACCCTGAGTTCTTCCTTATATATCTGTTATCTGTCTGCCCACGTTTCTCTGTAAAATATTTTCAAAGAACATATACCACTAAGAGTACGTAGAATTAAGGGCTGCAGGGGGTTTTCCAGTTTGGGGGCAGAAGTAGTGGGTAACTGCACTGGAAATTATGCATTTTTCTTTCATAGGGGAAGTATGGGAGGGGAAAGGTATGCTCAGACTGTGGTTGGCAGCCGTTGCTTTTCTCATAGAATGCTTTTGGCAGCTCAAGATACTAGGTTTGGCAATCTTAAAACATCTTCCTTCTTTTCTGACTGTGAAATCTGAAAGTGACTAGGTCACTATGTATTCCTGGGCTGAACGGTACTTGAACATTTGAGATACAACATAATTAAGAGTGTTAGCGTTTTAGGATGTGAGCTGCTGAGCACTAAGTGCAAATCCATGTAGAAAAATCTTACAAAATAAAGTTGTTAGCGAAGTTCCTTTATTTCCAAACACAGAAAGGAACATCACTAAAAGGCATACAGGTCTCTAAGCAGAACAAAAATCCAAGGAACTTCTGTGTTGTTGTCAGACTACACATGGCAAGTACAATTCTCATACCCCACACAGATTCTTATCTGGCAAACTGAAAACAACTGGTGTTGACGGTTGGTGTGTTTATTTGCAGGTGTTTAAAAAAATTTGGTGGCTTAGTAAAAAAATACACTAGAGAGCAGCTAAATTTTATTTGAAAAGCAAATACACAAATTTACTTGGAGCACATTTTTTATCTTAATAAAAACAAGCTATTTATTATTATAAATTTTGAAAATATAAATCAACAAAGATCGTATCAGGAAATCTCATATATTAATACTTTCCACATAGCTTTTTAGTTGCTTTATGCTTTTGAGTTAAATAAGGGATACAAAACTAGACACAAGTTGAAAAGTAACAGAAAGATACAGCTCCAGAGTAAGTGCTGCTTCACTCAGATAACTATTTTTTTTTTTGCGGCACCGGGGATTGAACTCACAACCTTGTGTTTGCCAGGCAGGCGCTTAGGCCGCTGAGCTAGATCTCTGGCTCAGATAACTATCTTAACCTTTATTTTTTCTATGCTTATATTTACTAAAAGGTAGTACTATAATATACACGATGCTTTGTGACCTAATATTTATTTAACCATATGTTAATTTTATAAATTACTCTTGTATCATCATTTCACATTTTTAATAGAACAGTTTTAATAATTTCACTACCTTATTAACAGATATGTAAATTTGTTCCAGTGGTACAAATAGATATACATTTGATACATATTTGAGTGTATCCATAGTTTCTTAGATAAATTTTCAGAGGGGAATGTTAGAACAACTATTTTATGAATTGTCAAGATTCCTCCTGAGATTAAAAGAAATTTCCACCTGGAAAGTCTTACAGTTTTAGTTTAGTTTTATTTGTCTTTTGCCTTGCAATACTGCGGATTGAACCCCAGCTTTTTATTTTTTTATAATTTTTTAATTTTATGAAAAATTTTCTTAAAATAATAATCAAGTAACAATTGTTGTGCATTCTATCATTATCTTCAAAGTAGTTATTCAGAGTACAAGACACAGACAAAAAAAGATTTTCTTCTACAAAGAAAAAATAAACAGATAATAACACAAAACTCTTTTTAATGGACTAAAGAAACTAGTTGAGACTGTCTCACCAAGCCACTAATTGTAGAGACTGGGTTCTAACTTGTGATCTTCCTGCCTCAGCTTCTCAAAGGAGTAGCATTATAGGCATGTGCCACCATGTCCAATGAAAATTTAACTTGTTGACAGAAGACTTCGAAAAGGGTTCTTTCTTTTATTGTTGTTAATATTAAGTGCTATATTTTTAATCCTCTCTAATGTGATTCTAACAATAGGATTTTATACTTGTGATTTGTATTTCTTTTATCGTTAGGAGGGTACGCGTGTGCAGATCTACAGTAGTAATGTGGGAAGCAATGAAGTGAAGTTTTTTCAGTTAGATATTCAGGGTTTGCCTGGGTAATTTATCTAGGTCACCCAAAGTGGGAAGGCTAACATTGTGTAAGACAAGCGGGAGGTGTGGCAATGACTGACACGGAGGTCGCACACCAACAGCCCAGGTCCATGCTTAGTTTGCCTAAGCAACAGCAGAATGAGGTGTGCAGGGAATAGGCTGGAGTGATGAAACTTCTGTGGTGTCACATTTTACTTAGGAAAATTTCTTAAATAAACAGCCTTAAATACTCTGCTGTTTCTACCTTTTACTTTCTATGTAACTAGAAAGTGAAATAATTTTTTGAATATATTTCTTCTCTAGGAAAATGAGGCCACCTTATCTTGGAGTGCCGGTCTATGAACTTGGGTTTCATTTTGAACAACTATCCTCTCTCCTCTGTTTATCTAAGTAGTTCTCAATCCTGAGCTGAACATTAGACCTACCCGGGGAACTTTTATACCAATTCATGCTGCTTCTGCTTCTCCTCCATTTAGGCCAATTACTGACGATCTCTGGCATGGTAGTAGCTTATTGAAGCCTTCACCTGTGATTCTGGTGCGCATCTAGGCTTGTAAACAACTAGGCCAATTAATTTCCACCTTAAATTATTCCAGGGCATCTCCCTTCACATCTTCCCCTCTCCATATACATATATTTTTCTATAGGTAGTTCCAAGCCAGACTTCTTGAGAAAATTCTAAGCAGCAATATATAAGTTTACTCTCCGTGCACATATAAACCTAATTGTGATTAATTATTCCTAAATGCCTTCTTATTTAATTGGTAATCACTCCAATCAAGGGACAATTCAGCTGGTTCCATGCATGTAAGTTTCACACATATGTTAGCTCCAGCGAATAAATCATTCCCTTCACCGCAAGGATGCAGATCTGGAGAGTCAGTCAGAGGACTAGGGATGTGTCTTGTTATTCAGAAACAGCCTGAAAGTCTGGAGAAATCTTCCTGTGAGGCGCTCCATCCTGACCTCTGCTAACCAGCCCACAATCTCAGGCCTAATTCTTTTGTTTTCTTGCTGTTATCTCAACTATAAAAAAATAATCACACTGGCTAGGCTGACCTAAGACTACACTGTAGCCTTTCTTCCCTCTTTGGGTTGGCTCTGATGCAGGACTCTCTAGGTTCTCTCTCATCTTTCAGTGCTTTCAAAAACGTTTGTCTTTTTTCCCCATGATGCTGAGCAGGAAAGAGTGTCCAAGCCAAAAAGGAAGCCTGCTTCCCTGGCAACAATAGTCTCCTTTTTCTATGATCTTCTCTAGTTCCCTCTCTGGAGCGCTACCCCATTCTGTAGCACAGTGGTCAAGAGATAAAAGAATGTATTTGATATGCAAAGTTTATATTTTCCATTCAAATAGTGCTAACCTGGCAGAAAAGTTTTTCTTAGTTTTTCTTTTAAATTCATTAGCTATTTTCTATGTCAATATTGATGGCCCAGGTCCCACTTGGTGGGGGAAATGGAAACATAGTATAAAGACAATTGAGTGGCCAAAGACTCACAGCGGGCCTCAGGAGTCTTCAGCACATCACGTTTCTCTGTGCTTTCATGTCCCCAGTCATAATGATGGCTAACCTGGCTTGCAAATGACATGGTATATGAGTATGTTTTGAAAAACATGCAAAGTGATAAATACCTCTTTATAGATGTATAATTTTAACAGTAAAATGCACAGATCTCAAATTCAATACATTTTCATAAATATATATACCTGTGTAATCCGTACCCAAGCAAGATGCAAAAGTTCACCATCACTGTAGGAAGCTCCCTCTTGCTGTTTTTCACATTTATGCATGCCGTATTCCCCCAGTTTGCATTTCCCTAGTGACTAAGAATACTAAACATCTTTTCATATGTTCAATGGCTTACTTTATATATTCTTTGATGAGGTTTCAAGTCTTCTGTTTATTTCTTTATTTATTTTTGAGAATGGGTCCTTGCTACACAGTCCAGGCTGGCCTCAAATTTGCAATCCACCTCTCATTCTCTCAAGTGTTGGAGTGACTGCCAAGCATCACCATGCCTGGATTCTTTTGCTAATTTTAGAAATTAAGTTACTACTTGATTTCTGGAAATCTTTTTACATTTTGAATATAATTCATTTGTCAAATGTAAGCACTGTGAATATTTCAGAGTATGGTTTCCCTTTTCAATTTTTTATCATTGTCATTTTTGTAGAACCATTTTAAAATTTTGATGAAGTCCAATTTTATTTTTGCTTTATGGTTTGAGATTTTTGTATTTTAAATAAAATTTTTGCCTACCTCAAAGTCACAGAAATTATTTCTCTGGGTTCTCTCTGCTGCTGCTGCTCATAATTTGGCATGTTTGATATGGTGTACTTTGCCCTGAGGTTTTCATATTTTCTATTCTTATGCTTCATTGAGACTCAGAAATGATGAATATTTGAGGAGATGGAAATTCACTCTAAATTGATGATTACACATGTGTACATGTAGTGAATTACCATACTATACTCCATAAGTTTGTACAAATGTATCAATTAAAAATTTGAAAATTAAAAATCTATTTAAACTCTTCTTAAATATGATTAAAATTTAAAATCTCTATAACCATCTTATTATATAAAAGTTATACTCTCGAAGTACTTAGCCTTAATATGCTTTCACATGAGACTTTATGTTTGCTGTTATATCTTACTTTTGGCTCACTAGCATTCTTTGGGGCTTTTTAGATGCTTTCTCAAGATCACTAATTTTGGTATTCACTGGAGCAGTCCATCACATTTTGTGTTATTTCCTTTTGTTCATTGTGAGAAAAGTTGGAATTGTTCAGTCAAACTCCGTATCAGTAACCTGCTAAGCCATTTCTCTTTTTTTTAAGCTAATATGATGAGAGAAGATGGAATTACAGTTCTGATGGGGAGTGCAGAACCAATAAAATCAATAACATAAAAACTGGTTCATGCTCAATTCAGTTATTAGGATCTAAGAAGGGAGCTTGTAGTTTTGGTTTTACTAGTTATTAGTATTCCTGTTCACTGCCTTCCTTCATCCAGTCAGTGGACCTTGAGCCCTGTTGGGCCCTGCTCCTGCTAGAGGTAGAGACACAATGAAGAGTAAGACGCAATCCTGGCCTTCAAGCTGTACACCTACTAGGAGCAGAAAGTCAAGTAATTACAATACAGAATGCCAAAGGCAGCAACGTTTATTTTTTTAAAGGGTTGATAAATTATAGAGCCAGATTAGGGGAACACCCCTGGCAAAGTAGAAGAGGCCTGTCTAGTGTTCAGAAAGACTTCATAGAAAAGGGAAAAGTGATTAACTGTCAAAGAGTCACATTCTCATTATGTTTTGACACTTTGAGTCAGCATTATCTTATGACCCATCTAATAATTTTTTCTATAAGACTGAGTTTGAAACTTTCTATTGGAACGGAGAGGAAGGAATATTATTGGTTTCTGAGCAGGGTCTAGCTGCCTGGGATTGGGAACTAGCTGTCCCTTTGTATGTTAGTGCTTACTAGAGAAACAGATTTAATACAAGATATACAAATATATAAGAATTCACAAGATTGGCTTATGAAGGCCTCTTGCAGAGTCAGGTGTGGAGGAATGCAGCAGGGCTGGCTGTGTGCTGGAGATGTGAAGGATCCATTTGAAGGCCTGGAGCTCACTGCAGTGTCCTTTGAGAGTCTGGATCAGGAGGCCAAAGGGTCTGGAATGGAAGGCTGAAGAGTATGTGCAGGAAGCCAAGAGACAACAACCGAAGTGAATGTGAAGCTGGAGCTTCTGTGAAGAAGCAGAAGTATCCTTCCTTCTTCGTTTCTCTTCTGTTCCACCAAGGCTACAAGCCTGTTAGTTGGTTCCACTCACACTCTTCTGTTTTCAGTAAATCTCTGGCCACACCCAAAACTATGCTGATCCAATTTGGTTAGGCGTTTCCTTTTTTTTTTTTTTTTTTTTTTCGGCACCAGGGATTGAACTCACGACCTTGCGCTTGCCGGGCAGGCGCTTAGATCGCTGAAGCTAGATCCCCAGCCCTGTTTTTGAGACAGGGTTTCACTATGCAGTTCAGGCTGGCCTTGAGCTCACTTTGTAGCCCAGGCTGGTCTCAAACTCACAATGATCCGCCTGTCTCAGCCTTCCGAGTGCTGGGATTACAGGCGTGAGCCACCACGCCTGGTGGTTAGGCGTTTCTTACTCAAGTTGACACAATCACTTAATTATCATACTCTTCTAGATTTTGCAAAATGTCACCAAACTATAAAGTTCTTGATCAAAATAAAAAAGAAAATATGATGTTCCAAAAGCCTCAATAAATAACAAATGCTGTTTTAATTTTCAAGATACACCAATCCCTTTATTTTCATTCTCAGAGTTAAAAATTCTTCTAATTACAATAGAGTATTTCCTTAGAAAACACAATGAGAACAAATCTAATCATGAATATTTTTTCAAACTTTCATGTTAATACAAGTAACCTGCTAATACAAGTGACCTGTTAAAATGTACATGCTGCAGTAGATTTGGGTTATGGCTTTATATTTACTGGACTGGTTGTATTTCAGATAAAATATGCTATTCAGATAGTTATATAACATTTTTGAGGACAAACCTATTTTACCATTATGGATAATGATCTTATTTATAATATTGATTCCCTAAACTCACTACTTGAAACTGAGCTGATAAATCTGTCTTTAAAGGATTTTAAATCTTTCCCTAAATGTTAATTTTATATGTAACATCTTACTTTTGGCAGATACAGCATCTACCATGACTGATTTTCCTAAATTAAACCATAGCTTACTTCAGCTGAGAAAATTGCAGCAAGTCCCTACTGAAAATGCTATTTGGTAGACTGTTAAACTTGGAAAGTAAGATAGACTTCGAGTGATTTTTGATTAGTAGTGAGTAAAACAGAATGATTAAAATGACACCCACTCTACGTTACCAGAATTGATTTTCTTGTGTGCTTCTTCTACTCTGTGACCTTTATTTCTGTTTTCTTATTTTTCACATTGCTGGATGACATACATTTCATGATTTAAAAGAGACAATTACTTTTCTGTTATTCCCTCAGTAATAAATAAAAGACCTTTTGGAGGAGAAGCAAGTTACTCCTAGAAATAGTAAAAAAAGAGAAAGTGCCCTTTAACTGTTAAAATTATGTAGGAGAGCTCTGTGTGTTGATATACATTGGAAGTGTCTGGAACAATAAAGATTAGTATGAGCCAAGAGAGCTAGAAAACAATTTGTTTGCTGTTTCATTTATTATTTTCTCTCTGAGGCAACTCATTCAGACACAAAGATCCTGGGGAGATGAGAAGCAGCAGAGGTTTATTTGTGAATTCATGTGAATGACATGCACTAGACAAGTCAAGTCAGAAGTCAGATATTTGGTCTTCTAGATACACAGAATGGGTGTCATTGTAATCAATCTGCTGGTCATGCCAATATCATCTGCAGAATGGAAAGTGAATCTTCTCTTGGGTTTAGGTTTAGGGAGAAAAAAGGAAAATGATAATGAGTTTGGACTGTATACATAGCTTGTGGCAGTACATAAAGAACAATGTTTGGGACCACCTAGCAACAATAATAAATAATGGATTGTAAAATGCAAATCCAGAGAGAGTAGTTTTTAATCCTGAAGAATTCTTGAAGCTTTAAAAAGCATGCAGTTTTCTGCAGTCTTGAGCAAGAATAACATATAGTCTAATTGTTAATATATGGTGCATACAGAGAAAATGAGGCATGGGAGATAAATAGATGCAATTTAATAAGAAACAAACTGGAAACAAAACAAATAAAACCTAGAATAGAAAAAAAGAAGCTGCAAAGCACAGACAGCTATCTTCTTGTCTTGAACTAAAGCTAAATCAAACAGCTATTAATAATTGATTTTTTATAAAACAAATACAGGCTTTTCATTTGGCTCAAATTAAACTAATGTGGTCTTTATTGCAGAGATAGCTATTGCATTGACAATTGTTAGGTTTCATAAAATAAAAGTTTAAAAAGGCATTAATCTGGGAAGGTTTTTCCTTAACTATTTTTGGTTTTTTGTATTTATTTTTTGAAAGGCACTATAAAACTACATGAATATTAGAGAAGCATTTCTTCTATTCTTTTTCTAGCTTTTTATTTTGGGAGTCCAGACTTCTAATAGTCTAGATGGGTTAACTATGATTATTATAAATTTTATTAAACTTGGTTTGACTAATAATCTTTTGGCAAATATTAGAATTCAGATCTCTTAAGAATCAGACACATATAACCCACAGGACAAAAGTATAATACAGTTAATAATACTTTACAGTTTCAGGCTGCAATTAGAAGCATCCTAGCATCTTTTCTTTGTCTTAAGAGAGATCTTTTGCAGGTATGCATGCACACACATGCATACATACATGCTGGAAGAAGCAAGGAGTGAAAAAACAAAGTATCAAAAAAAATGCTTCATGTGTCATACTGTAACATGCTATATGATGCTAAAAAAAACTACATTCTTCCTTTCATGACTGAGTTCTGCCCACTGGGTTGTTATATGAATTGATCACTAAATGAGGAATTGTATATAGTATATACATTACCATATTCAGAACAAAGAAATGGTCAAAGGAAACTCCAGTTGATGACTTTGCTTTTATTTGCATAACTCTCACATGCAGTACTGTAATGTATAACAGAACATAAAACTACAGTACTGTACCATGCAGTACAATCATCAAAAACTACAGTACTGTACAAGCAAGGTCTATGGTACAAAAAAGGCATTGACTGTATAAACAAGTTATACAGAACTGTACACAGAGGAGGGCTGTAAGTCTGAGTGGCAGGTCGTAAATCTGAACAGTTGTTAAACAGGTATATCTTAAATGAGGAATGTCTGTATTGACAAATTGAGAAAGCTTCAGACAATGTTGGTGTAGAGCAAATCAAATCTTAAAATCAGACTAAATAGTAGTTGCCTTTTTCTTTATGGAGAAAGCAATCTTTGCAGTAGATTTAATGATTACATTGCTCCTCAAAATCTGAACTTTGAACAATTCTTTCTTTTTTTTTGCGGCACTGGGGATAGAACTCATGACCTTGTGCTTGCCTGGCAGGCGCTTATGCCACTAAGCTAAATCCCCGGCCCTAACTTTGAACAATTCTGGAAAAATTTAAATTTTCTGTATTTGGTGATAAAGGAAAAGAAATATGGATACAATTGTTTCAGGGGAAAGTACATGAGGCCAGTGGCAAGCAGGACACAGAAACAGCATCAGGTCAAAAAGATGTATGAATTTTAAGAAAAGTTTAATCTTCAGAAAATGTCTCAACTAGCTAAATGGGCCAAAATTCAAAATGGAATCTGATAGCCACTTGTTGATTAGGGATGTCACACATAATACTCTGTGTTCAGGCAAGGACCACAAATTGAAAGTCTGAAGCCTTTTTCAGCGAAATCTCCTTTCCCAACTGCCATGGTACACAGTCTCTGGAAAGTATCATTTAGGTGTGCATACCTGACCAGTGAAC
>RJWT010030420.1:0-14641 GCA_004365215.1 Cuniculus paca | reverse complement strand
AGCAAATTGAACTAGGGTAGACATTAATGTCTTTGGAATGAATTAAAAATTCACGTTGTTTTCTCCCCAGATTTTTTGTTTTCAGGGAATTAATACAGTTGCTTTCTTTCTGGCAATTACTTGATGGCAACCTTGAACCACAGGTCACTCTTGCATGACTTTATATTTCACTTTTACAGCATTCAACCATCTAATTACAGGTAAATGTTATGAAAATTAAAAAAAAATTATAAATCCACTTCAGGTTATGAAACCCCTGGAATGTGAGGTCAGATAGTGTGTCATGATTATTCATATGTAAGTTTAACTGGTGTGCGATGTGAATAATTTAAATTTTAAAATGTGTCTTCTAAGACATGACATCAACGAATTTGTTCTATGAAACAACTGACTTCTTAATGAGGAGTTTGAAATAGAGAAAAAGTGAGTGAAAAACTCAAATAATCATAATTATTATAAGACAGTTAAATGTAGTTTAAATCCCACACAGCAAAATGGGGACTAAAATAAATAATCCTCTCTGCTTCACTATCAGTCATAACCTCTTGGCAGCTCACCTTCTGTTTCTGGAATAGTCATCTTTGGCCTCCAGAAAACAAATGGTTTCTTTCCCATCCCCATTTTTTGTTTACCTGATGGATTGCCTCATTTAGGAAGCTATGAAAATTAGCTTTATATCTCAACTCCTTCATTGTATTGAAACAGAATGGTGAAAATACAGCTGTTTGAAGCATACTGTGGGAAAAGAGGCAAAGAAATATTATTTTAAAGAAGAGTGATCAAAATCGGAGTGCCAATCATTCTTAGAAGCAGGGTAAAAATTACTTGCACTTCAATATTTATATTTATATTTATTATAAGAAAAAAGTTTTTTTGTGGAAAGAAGGTGCAGAAAAGGGCACAGTATTAGCTAAATATTGTACCTTAGAACATCAGTCATTTCCTTCTCAATAGTACTGAAAGGGTCTAATTTATAAGTTTTTCCATCTCCCTGTTATGCTGGTTTGTAAGTTCTGACACTGCTACTGGTATGTTAATGAGAAGCTAGCGTTCCATTAAGAGAAAACCATATGCTCTGCTGCCTACTGTGAAAGAGAAAGCATGTAATGTGGCTGTTGCCTTAGTAACACATTAATTCATTTTGTCAGTGTTGGCACAGATCATTTCATTTATAAGAAAACAAGTATAATAGTTTACCACATCTATAATATTTACAGTGTTTCTGTTACAAAACAGTGACAAAATGAGTTTAAAAAATAGAGTTGGTATAATATCATTAAAATATGGAATTCGTGGTAAAATTTCCCTTGTAAAAATGAAAAAAATAATAAAGATTGGTGCAAAATTTTCTTTTCACCATCCTACTTAAAACATTTTAACACCAAACTGTTTGCTTTTTAGCATATTTGTATTATACTAATAATGTGCGTCTGCTGCAAAAAAATTTAGTCCATGAAAAACACAAGTGCATTAACAGTTTTTAATGAATGCTAAACAAAATATTTCATACAACAGTTTTGTTAAATTACAACCATTATAAACCTAATCGTATGCTAGTGTGTTACTCATAACAAGGCTAAACATTTATCTAGTTTTATCTGTTCTTCCAGATGTTTATTAGTATTCTAGCACTCCTAAAATATTTAAATTAAACCACTCCATTTTCTCATGTGAATGCATTTTGGGTTTTATTCACAGAAAATCTAGTCACATGTATATCTAAATAAATATAGTACACTGTATATGCTTTATGCACAAGTGATACTTAATGTGAATTGAGATAATCCAAAAGCATGATAAAGGAGAGAAGTGATTAGAGGAAAGACAAGTTCCTGTTTATTAAAGTCTGCACCTGCAGCAGGGTATCAGTTCTACCCATCCTTAGGGTATTCCACACCTGTAAACACACATTCTTAACAACAAACATTCTGCATCTGTGATGCTCTCCTACCTATTTTAACCAATAAAAAGGAACTTGTGTACAAGATAGTGAGCAACTATCATTTGCTAGTTTATGTAGTGATTCAAATTTTATGTCATTTCAAGAGAGCATTTATGCATTTACTTGAGTTATACAAATGAGTGCAACCACTGCAGGGCTGGCCATCTCAGTAATGAATGGCCAATTATACTTTCACGTTAAAAAATACCTTCCTAAAATATCAGTGTTCAATGAGTTCATCCAAAGCCTCATGAACCAAATGTGGGTGTTTTTGTTTTTGCTCTCTTGACTATCACCACAACAATGCTTCCCAGTTTGAAGGGATTCTTTCTAATTAGAACCCAAGACCCAAGATTACTTTTAAGAGTCTCCTTTACAGACCTGCAATGCAATTACTCTGGGAAACACTTAAGAAAATAAAATTTATGATTAGCTTTGATGAAAATGACTTTAGTTTTAACTTCATATTATCTCTGCTTTGATATGAGTAAAATACTTTGAATGGCTACATCACTGGAAGAGAAAATATAACCAAACATCAATGTGATTTTATATGATGGGGAATTAAATGTCTCTAAAATGTAATCATATCACATTGACTCACCCAATAAAAGTAACTTAATGAAGTATTTTATCTAATTCATATGTTTTTGCTTATTAGTTTGTGGTGCTTGAAAAAAAATAAAGCTATAAACTTTTCAAGATCCTTCTTTCAACTCAAGCTATTTCTATCAATAAAACTGGTTTGTCAGCAGTTAAATGACACTGCATTTATGTTTTAAGTACACTAAATTATGGGTAGCATTATAATGAGATTCATTGATTAAACTTACTATAAATAATATGATGCATATTACTGTGACTTTGGCTAAATGAAAAATTATCTTGGGGTATATAACATCTCAAATTTCAAATCTTTTTTATTTTAACAGTTTTATTGTTTCATCTCACTCCCTCAAAATTCTATAATGTATCCAAAGGTCATAGAATCAATCTCTTTATCAAAAAATCACTAGAAGAATAAGGTTTCTTGAAATGGGAATATATTTGTGAATATATGCACAAATATTCATATGTCAGACTTGCATATGTGTAATTTTCTACTAAATATTTTATTATGATTACCTGAATAATAAAAGTATGTATTTAACATCTAATATTACCTTAGTGAGTTCTCTTATTATTTTCTCATGAAGATTTCTAAAAATCTACATTTAGTACTAAAAGTAAAGAAAACTATTCTTGTACTTATACGACCATAACAAATTATGAATACAAATTCTGAGAATTTGTGTTTAGACTTATTAGATTCCATAACCAAGTTAACTGCCATTCCTTTGCTGGTAGCATCAGTTGTGTTTGTTTTCATACAGAAACATGAATGAGACAGAATGATGCTCATGAAAGTCAGCTGCATTCATTCAACGCAGGCCATGTCCTCACTCCCCCACCACACACATGCCCATATCCCCATATTTAAGCCTGAGGGGTTCAATCCTGGAATAGTAAACTGTTTTGTTGCTTCTCTGTTATGTAGCCACAATGTTATATAAAATGGATTCGATCCTTAAATTATATTTATTACATCACTTTTTGAAATACATATATGAAATAAAAATCAACACGAAGTAAAAGTAGCTATTTTTTTCTGTTTTTGGTACCAGGAATTGAACTCAGGGCCTTGCGCTTGCTAAGCAGGTGCTGCACCACTCTGCTACTTCCTTGGCCTAGAAGTAGCTATTTTGAACATAATTATTTTAGTAAAAATGAAGGAATACATAGTATGTAAAAGATAAACCAACATTAAAATGCTTTATTTTTAAGATGACACAAGTTGAATGTTTGATGAATACACAAATGGACAGTATATATATGTATAACCATATTTGCATTTATTCCTTCTGTTTTCTTACATGGTCACTAAAATAATGACCTAACTAGGAGTACAGAAAGTAAATATTCACTTATTTCTATTTTTTCTTTTTTGAGACAGGGTCTTTCCATGTATTTTAGACTGTTCTTGAATGCACTATGTAGCCCAGGGTGGTCTTTTTTTTTTTGAGTGGCACCTGGGATTGAACTCATGACCTTGCGCTTGCCAGGTGAGCATTTAGGCCACTGAACTAGATCCCTGGCCCTTGTCTTTTTGAGACAGGGTCTCACTATGCCTTCAGGCTGGCCTTGAGCTCACTTTGTAGCCCAGGCTGGTCTTGAACTCACAACAATCCTCCTGTCTCAGCCTCCTGAGTGCTGGGATTATAGGCGTGAGCCACCACATCTGGGTCTCAGGGTGGTTTTGAACTCACAGCAATCCTCCTGCTTCAACCTCCCAAGTGCTGGAATTAAAGGTGTGAGCCACCCATTCCTGGATTGAATGTAAATATTTAAAATTTAGCAGTAGCTAATCAGACTTAGCTTTTGGAGTTAAACATTCATGTAGTAGCATTTCAAACCACTTTAATTCAATGTGAGTTTACTAAATAGCAGGAAAGAGAGGCAGAATGAAATGACTTTTCCAATCTTTTGGAATTTATTTATTATTTAAATCATGTTAGTGTTCTCAAAAGTTACTGTAACCCAAGTTATAACTTTCATTATTATGATTTATTTAACACATATATCTAATATTATACAAATTTAATAATTAAAATAAAGAAAAAGTTGACTTAATACATTATAGGATGACAGAGAGAAATATGCTAGTATTAAAAATAGTGATATGATTTGGGCTCTGATGTTTTCCAGGAATATACAAATCCCTGTCTTAAGATTTTCTTATTTATTTTGCCCTGCATGAATAATATTTACTAATTGAGGAAAATTCTAAAGCAATATAACCCTTTTATATTTTTCTCATTTATTTTACCCTGCATAAATAATTATTACTAATTAAGTGAGGGGATTCTAAAGTAATGCACATATTATAATATTTTTAGAAGGTATATGTGATATTATTTGATTTTACATTAATGAATATACACTTGCTGGTTATTAATTTATTTCCTTTTTAAAGTTCACAAATAGAATTTATGGATATTTAGTGAATAACATGATGTTTTGAAATATGTACGCATAATGGAATGGCTCAGTTAAGTTAATTAACATGCATTACCTCCCATGCTTACCATTTTTTTGTGTTGGGAACATTTAAAATCTATTCACTTAGCAATTTTCAAGAATACAATACAGTGTGATTAAGTATAGTCACCATGTTACACAATAGATCTCCTGAATTTTTCCTTCCTAGCTAAATTTTGTATCTTTGATGGGTATCTTCCATATACGCCCACCCTAATCACCTGCTAAACAGTGTTCTTGTCTGTTTCTATCAGTAAACTTTTTTAGATTCAACATATGAATGAGATCACCTGGCATTTACCTTACTGTTCCTTGCTCAGTTCACTTAACATACTTTCTTCTAGTTTCATCTATGTAGCTGAAAATGACAGGATTCTCTTCTTTTTAAAGGGTTAGTAGTACTCCATATTGTGTATACCATGTTTTCTTTATCCATTCATCAGCTGATGATACTTTGATTGATATTTTGTCTTGACTATTGTGGATAATACCACAAGGATTAACTTGCAACTCTTCTGGTGAATAGTATATTCTCAAGGCTGTTGTTCTAGGATCTTAACTCATATAACATAAGAGAATTTATTACAGCACTTTAGACTCAAATTCTATGTATATAATTCTATATATAAGAGAATTTATTACAGCACTTTAGACTCAACTTCTATGTATATAATTCTCTACTTCTATGTATACAGTTTTCAACTTCTATGTATATAGTTAGTATGTAAACATACTTTTAAATAAAATAAGTATTGGACCTCCTGATAGTTATCTCATGACTTATACTTTATACACTGGCAATAGAAATTTATACAAGTTGATTCCAAAATTTTTCAGAAGTCAGGACAGCCACAAATTAAATAGTTATTTATTTATTTATTTATTTATTTATTTATTTATTTATTTTTGAGGTAGGGAGTGACGTGTGCAAGGGCTTGAAGATCAAATGTAGGACCGTATGTCTTAGGAGCATGTTGGGTAAGCCAACTACCACTGAGTCACGTACCTCTTGAGTACCATAAATTTTTTTGAATCTTGTCTCTGTTAGACAAATAGACAAGTAGCTTCTCTTTGGAGTAGTGTAATATGGATACGTTCAACATATCTGAAGACTGGACGTTTTGTTTGAGGATTCTTGTATTCTAGACCACAAATAAGATTTCTCTTAAGTTTGTTGATGCCACTAGATTTAAAGAAAAAAGTCTTATGCCTCAAAAACATTCCTGTGAAGACAAGTAATGTAGTAAAGAAAAGCATACATTATTAAAATTTTAATTTTTCCATAGAAAGCCAATAGTAGGCATACAAATAAAATAATTTATCAAGAACACTTGTCTGTGTAAATTGCTCCCTATTTTCATAAAATCACACAATATTTTCATAAGCAAAGACCAAATACTATTATACTCATGTCAAAATTGGAACTTTCAATCTTTAGTATACATGCTATTTGTAGAATGTTTACCATAATAATATTTTTTCAGTTATTAATAAAGAGTAGGGTAAGTTTTCTATAAATCAACTCTGAACATGTACTCTCAGTCAGGAGATTTTTATTGCTGTTTTTAATATTTCTGGTTATTACTCTTATTTATCATAAAAACTTGAAAAGTGAATTCTCTATCTTGTGGAATTGTCTTTATTTTAATTTTGCTTACAAATAGATATTCAATTTTCCCACATGGTTTTAGCACTCTCCAAGGAAGTAGAAGATTTCAGCTTCCTCATGTAAGTAGTTTCTATTGTATGCAACTCAAATCATTACTTACAAAATATTTGATGGCTTGAATTTAATAATAGGTGAATTTGTTCTTGTTTACAAGAAATGATATTGCCATTTGTTATGCTTTGTATCTAAAGGGTCCCCCAAAAGGCTAATGGGCTTGGAAGTGAGTCTTTTCTGAAATGATCAGATCATGAGGGCACTAACTTAATCCACAGATTAATCCATTGATAAGTTTATAGATGAATGGGCTATTATAAGATGGGACTCCGTTGAAGGCAATGGGTCAGAAGACGTATGACCTAGAGGACTATGTCTTACCCAAACCTATTCCTCCTTGGCTTTTGTGGTTTAGATCTAAAATGTCATCCCCAAATCTCACATGTTCAGAGGTAGGAATTTGGGAAGGTGATGGAATCATAGAGGCACTATACTGATCAGTGGACTAATCCAATGATGAATTAATAACTGAAGGTGCTGTGAGGAGGTAAGGCCTAGTTGGAGGAAGTGGGTCAATGGAGTGTGACTTGGAAGGGTGTAATTTTGTCCCTGGATCTTACCTTCTCTTTCTCTGCTTTCTGGCTGTGATGAGTTGAGAGTTCATTCTCGGCCATACACTTATATCATGCCCTGTCTGCGTTGGAGTCAGTCAAAATCTGAACCTACTAAAACTGGGGACCAAAATAAACTTCTCCTCCTTTAAGATGTGGATGTGAAGTATTTAGTCCTAGTGAGAAAACTATTTCACACACTGATTCATCCACTCTCCCTCCCTCTCTGTCTCTCTTCCTGGTTGCCATGAACCAAGGAGCTTTGCTCTGTTATGTTCATCTGCCATATTTCTGCCTTTCCATAGGTCTAAAAGAAACAGAGTGAGTCGATTATGGACTGAAACCTCGGAAACCTTGAGCCAAAATAAACCTTTCCTCCTCCAAGTAATTTTTCTCAGGTATTTTGCCAGTGATGCAAGGCTGCCTAGTACACATCTTGTGTTAAAATGAAATATAGAAGTAATTAATTAACTTCATAGCATAAACCTAGACCAGATGTAATTCCTCTTCTGAGTTTTAGTTTTTCATGTTCTAAATATAGAAGTAATTTTTGCTTCTATGTTTTGCTAATGCTAATGTTTTACTAATATGTTTTGTCTAGTATCAATTTTCTTCTGGAAATTTTGACTCAAAAGATCAACTAGGTTGTTCAGTGTTGTGTGCAGTTTCAGAAAGATTAGATTATTTACTTAACATTATAATTTAAATAAAGCTCAAAATTCAAAATATACTCTTGCTTTAGATCATAGTTACATATAGTTAATTATTTTATTTTATAGTCATAAACTTGCAGCATTAAGAACAGTATGTTTGAGATAAGGAAGTAATAAATCTATTTTGAAAACTATAAATTCATTATATTTTCCTTTTTTATTGTTTATTTATTATTATGAAATCTGCAATTATTTCAGTGAACATGATACCACAATTGTATGATTGGCACCCATTGCTTAATACAATTATCAGGGTAATTAATTAAAATTATGTTTAATAAAGTTATCTACGTTTACTCTTAGAACAGGTGCAGAACATATTATCACCATAAAAAAATCTAGAATTTAAGGCTTTATTAGGACTAAAAATGGATAAGTATACATTATCTTGCCTTGGTAATCCAAAGATCTTTTAGGAATATTTACTCTACAAATTCATGCCAGAACTTGAAACCTTGCATATGTGTTTTTCCAGAAGTCATACTACAGTTCAAAGTGAGAAGGAAGAGGGAAAAGTTAATAGGAAGAGAAGGAGAAGGAAAAGGAAATAGGAAGGAAAAAAAGGTAGAAAAAATTTCTGAACAACTGAATAAAACTTGAAACAAAGAGGATAAGAAAGTTTACAAGAATGTGTGCGTGTGTGTGTGTGTAACAAGATTGATTGGAGTTAAATTTGGTTAAGTGTTTAAATAAAAAGGAGGGGCAGAGAGTGCATATCAGGGGCCCAATTACCCCCAAAGAAAAAGAGGTGGAGCAAAATATGTGAAGCAGAGCAGAACCAACAGGTGGCATTGTTGGACTGACAGTTAAGTTGTTTGGAATTTTGGGGGCTTGACTTGGAATTGGGAAAAAAGAAGAAAAAGAGCCAAAGGGAGAATTTTAGGGAAAAAGAAGAAAGTAAAGAGGGGTGTAAAGAAGAAAAAAGGTAATGAGGGTAAAAATTATCAAAGTATACTATATTCACATACTCATTATTTTGTCTAATACACACGGAATAGAAAAGAAAAAGAGAAAGAAAAGATGTATTTTCATGTGCAAAACATGAAATACATGTGCAAAACCTGTATTTGCCCTGAAGAAAAACTAAAAAAACTAAACCTAGGATAATGTCCCTGTAGGGGAAAAAAGAGCAGTTAATTAATAGAGAAAATATTCTTTGAGCAACAACTGAGTACCAGTTATTTTTATAGGCCCTGGAACTAGAGCAGTGAGCAAACAGACACAGCCTCAGGGAGCTTACAGTCTACTGAAGCCTAGGGCTGCTTCTTATCAACGTGCAACTAAATAAACTTTAAGTATAAATCCTGATAAGTTGTTCGGAGAAAACAAATCAAGACTATGTTACTTTATAACATACATGTTATACTTGTCCGGAGGGAATAAAGATGGTTCTGCCAAAGTGACATTGGAACTGAGATAAATGAGTAATTACTAGGCAAAAAGTAGTAGCGGATGAAATAGGTAGGAAAGGCCTAAAATGGAAAAGAATTTAAGGTGTTTGAAGGACAAAATAAAGGCCAGTGTGGGCACGATTTGCTGGGAAGAGCAGTGAGACATAAGATTGTAGAAGCAGACACAAAAGGTCAAGTAGGGATCAAGTTAGGATTAGGCATTTATCCTATGAGTGACAGAAAATCATTGAAGATTCCAAACTAATGTGCCATTTCATTATATTTGTGTTGTCAAAACATCCTGATTGAAATTTGAAGGCAGAATTCAGTGCATGTGTGTTGTCGTGATGCGGGGTGGGGAGTAAATGGTAGTAATAGGAGCAGAGTGATTTCAGGAACATGAATTTGGAAGATACTATATTACAGACAAAAACGATAATATTTTCAACCAGGGTGGTATTTGTAAAGGTGGTGAGGGGTAGGACAATTTAAGACATATTCAGAGGGTAAAGTTTATAAGAATAGTAGTAGACTGAGTATGGAAGATGAAAGGATGGATGATGTGGGGGGCTATGTCTAGGATAGAGGAATTTCTTCAAATTTCACAAATGACAATCATTTCCTTATAGCGTTCTGCCTTTTGGTTTGAAGTTCATATGTGGTTTTAAAATTAAATGTCATGATGGTTTTCAAGGGTTCCTGAGGTAGAAAGTCTCATTCCATCGGTAGATCTCCGAAATGCATTGTGTTCACTTCTAAAACGGTAGGGGTTCAAGTTCCATCATCCCTGTTTCCCTCTGTGAAGGTCAAGTGCTCCTATTCCTTCATTTATCCTCTATCTGCCTTTCTCCAAGATGTCTTTGAGTTCATCATAGATCACTGATATGCATTCTTCGCATTCTTCTCATTTCCAGTTTGTGATGGTAAGATTTTATAAACTTCAAGGTTATATCATCCTCGGGAAAAAACCATAGATTTCTGTTACTTATTAGCAGATTTTAATGTCAAAAAATTTAGTTCAAGTGATTTAATAATAGAAATACAAATGGGATTTAAATTAAATGTAAACATAAATAGGATTCAAATTATTGAATTTTCTTATTCTCATCTATGAACATCAGGTATATAACTATTTTTAAATTTGAGGAATGAAGTAATGAATATATATGTATTAAATATACAAAGTAATAAATATATATGTATTGATATGTTACCATCGTAGTCACAGAATAAATTTGGATTGTGTTTTCTTTTGAGTCTACATCACAAATTAAAATTAAAACTTTTTCTTAATAATGGCTGATGTCGCAACCATCCAATAAAGGAAAAACTGATAGATATTGTTAGTCTTTCTAACATGCTATGGAATAAGTTGCTGTTATTCTCATTTTTTAGAAAAAAGAAATTTTTATATGTATTTTTAAATTAATTCATTCAAACATAGGTCTGGCTAATTTCAAAGTTCTATGTTGTATCATCTTCTTAAGAAGAAATTTCAGGACTTATTTCTTTATAGAAAGCTGTCCCAGACTGAATCATGGAAAGAAAATATTTTTCAAAACAATTTTTTTTGTATTTTGAAAATTAAGTTTCATATTCTTGGCCTAAACACAAAGTTTTGAAAAAAATTAAGAAATATGCATTAAGAGGGTGGGGATTTAGCTCAGCGGCCTAACTGCCTCCCTGGCAGGCGCGAAGTCCTGAGTTCAATCCCCAGGGCTGCAAAAAAAAAAAAAAGAAATATGCATTAAGTACCCCTGAAAATCTGTTGCAATCATCTGACTTTTGAATTCAGACTGCCTCAAGCCCACGGGAAGGCTGTACTCAATTTCAGTAGACGTACTCAGTTTTAATTCTGGGGAAGTTATTTCACTGTCTAAATTATTGTCTTATTTTAAAATGTAAAAATACCATCTGCTTGTAGGAACTCAGAAAGTGACCACAGAACATATACTGATTAAAATTATCAATAATTTATGAAGGAAGGGCTAGCACTAACGCTTAGTTTTTTTTTTTTGTTTTTTGTTTTTTTATCAATGACACTAAGAAATTTAGTTTTGTGACCCTGGAAATTCTTAAGAAAGTGTTAAAAATGGGACTCTTTTATAACTTAGATTTCCTTTACCATGCACAGGATGATAGAATAAAGTGGTAGTAAAGAAGAATATTTCCCAGGGTTTTTTCAATAAGTGCTCTGCCCAGGAAAGACCGTTATCTGATTTTTTTTTTCTGCCTAAATTTTAAAATATCACATAGTTTATTAAAGAACAGATAAGTTAATCTCATCAAATGAAACATAAAACTGATAATTTTAAAATAAAAGCTGTTGCGGTCTGTGCGTATAAAAGTTGCATACTAAGTAGGGTAAAAGGAAGTTGCATTTTTGGAGACTGTCACAAGAGGGCATTTATGGATTAACTCAGGGCAGTTTTTTCTATATTTGAAAACACTGCAAAGCATTTCCACCTCTTACAAGCAAACTAAGGATAATTAATAAAATTGAAAGGAAGAAAGGGAAAGTCTCTAAAATTTTTATTTCACATGCGTTCCGCACTAGGAATTGACTGCTTTTCAGGTGCTGCTGTTAAACAAAAAGTGGTATGCACTTAGAGCATTTAGATGTCAATAACTTATTTCTCCAAAATATTGAGATCTTTAAAATTTAGTATCGGGTAGAAAAGGCCACCCAAATTTTTGTTTCTTGCATTTGTTTGCATATTATCATAAAACAAATATGAAAAATAAATCTTATTACTACAGCTGATAAAAGGTAATTGCATTTTTGAAACAATTTTGTGTTTTGTCTTGAAAAACAAACCAATTCATATTCCTAAGTGTTTTAAAAACAGGTGCCATTTAGACAATAGAAGCACAAATACCTTAATAAAATAATGAAAAGCTCAGCTATATTAAGAAATAGGTAAATTGCTAGAAAGAGAGGATTTGAGGCACAGTAAATGGAATAAAAATAAACCCAAACAAATATTAAAATATTTGTTCTCAGAATATCTTAAGTCTTGTAAGCTCAACGCTTCTGACACATTCATCTTGATAATCCTAGACTCACTATGATATTGAGCATATAGTAGGTACTCAGCGACTGTAGCTAAATGAATAGGTGAAGGCTTCTCTTTAATTGAGGATAAATTTAGAGGTGGTAGGACAAGGGAGAATTTTCAGTGATTATTAATTAAATTAATGACTAATGACTTTCTTTTTGCATTAATTGATGTTAGAACTTCAAATGCAAAGGAAAAACTTCATTCAATCACCTGGGGTCTCCAAATAACAGCAGAGTTGATGCCATGTAAACAAAACATCAGGAGAGCTAATATGATGATATCTATATATTCACTCGGTAAGAACGAAGAAGTTACTAGTATGGAGGCAGTTACGTACATAATGAAATCTGGGAGTACTTGAGCTATAAATCTCTTCATGATCATCCACTAACGCTCAATTTATATCCTGAAGGATTCTTTTAATTTTTAATATTCTAATCCAATATTTCTTTCTTATTCAAGAAAGAGTTACAATGGGCTTTCAGAGATTTTAATAAGCATTGAATATTGTCTTCATCTTACGTATTTATATAATTTCAATCAAAAAAGAAAAGAAATGTGACATCTTGGGTAACACGCAGTCCATTAAAAAAAAGCATACCATTTCCTTTAGGCACTTAAACATAATTAAAACACATTTCAGATTTGTTATTCTATTTATGCTAAAGCACAAGCTTTCAAGATACATTCCATACTCATGAAAGACAGCAAGACAGGGAATAACTGTCAGTTACTTGAGTTAAACAGCTTTGGATTCAGAGTTCACCTCCAACAGATACTAAGAAATTGTTTTCTATAAATGTGTATTTCATTCATAACGCTGGAATAAGAATGCCTACTTTAGTGAATAATTCTAGGTAGTAAGTTTTATCATGTATAAATTTGCCTGAAAAATAGAAGGCAGTCCATAAGAACCAGTCTTATAATTAAAGATTCATAGACTTTAGGATCTTTTTTGAGAAATTTGTGATTGTGGCAGAAGTATACAAGATCACAAAATAGTGTACGTGCTCTTTTCCATATCTTATACAACATTTTGTATAAGCATCCTAGAGTCTATATTTCTTTACTCCACGGTCTAATAATTAAAAGATTAAAGACAGTGTTCTGAATATTTTCCAGAGAGGAGATGACTGTTAAGGATGAATGTACACAAAAGAAAAGCAATTGTCTTACAAATACATTTTAAAACAAGGAAGATTAAGAGAAACCAACGAAAAAGAAAGATGAGGAGCGTCATGCATGTGAAAGGGTTAGCAATAAGATATGTTCCCAGAAATAACAAGCAGGAGTTTCAAGGAAGAGAGAGCAAGCATTACACAATGAGAAGCAAATAGTGGCAACTGAAAAAAACCATCTTTTTTTTTTTTTTTGGTACCAGGGATCGAACTCACGACCTTGTGCTTGCTAGACAGACACTTAAGTCACTGAGCTATATGCCTGACCCAAACCATCTGTTTTTGATGCTCAAGACATCTTTAGCAGTTTTTGAACATAGTAATCCTTAAACTTCTACTCTTGGTACCATAAGCTGTATGACCACTGCCATCAGCAACAGTGTATTGCTACAGCAAGAAATGCTCAAAATATAATGTCCTCTATCACATTCTTGTAGCAGAGCTTGTGTAGTTTAAAATATTTCAGGTTATGAAGATTCACTATTGTGTGGGGGACAAGCAACTGTTTTCTTTACCACAAGAATCTGTTCCAAAGTTCTCAGTCTCTCTCTCTCCCTTCTGCCCTCTCTGTCTCCCTCCCTGCCTCATCTCTCCCTCCCTATGTATGTCTCATATATATATGTATCACTTTTCCATCTGCCCCCCTGTTTGTCTACGTATAATGAACAGCAGATGTCATTTCCATCAGGGTGTGGTTCTCGTGATGGGTTCATAGTGGCCAATGAAGAAGTGCTGGAGAGAGTCACAATCTTTTCATATTCACTTGTGGGCTGTATTGTGCAGACACTGTCTTTGCCATATCCACTATTAGCAGTAGTAGTAAGTCTAAATACCTCATGAAGAACTGTTTCTGTTTCTCTTTGGAGTACTACTTGGATTACATAAGCATTTAACATAGATTTCAATGACATAATGGTACTAAATTATCTCTGCCCAAGGAAAAATTTTAGAGAGTTCTCAAAGGATACTGAATTAAAATTGGCATTTGAAAATTCCTCCCTCA
>RJWT010030419.1:0-14655 GCA_004365215.1 Cuniculus paca | reverse complement strand
TATGTGACTCACTTCCCTATTCGTCCCTGATTTGGTCAATTTTACCTGAACAATTAATCTTATTGGTTGACCATAGTTCTGTGCCACCTCATGCCCATTTGCCTTGCGAGTTTCCAGGTTTTCCTCATCTTGGACCCACCTCACCTCGTGGCTTTATACAAGTCCCTAGAAAAACCAGAGTCTGGCAACCCACTCAGGACCCCTTCTATCTCTCTCAGACAGAAGCTTTCTTTCTCTCAATAAATATATCCTGCTCATAAAAAGAAAGAGAGAAAGAAAGAAAGAAAGAAAGAAAGAAAGAAAGAAAGAAAGAAAGAAAGAAAATCCCAAGTATATATCTCTGGCCCTATCTCTGCTTTCATATCTTGTTTCTTCCTCAACTCATTCTAGATATCATACTATAATCTCAAACTCAGCATTGTGCACAGTAGAATTTAACGTATCCACCCACTTCCCCCCTGAACCCCTCAGACCTGCTCCTGCTCTTGCATTTCTTACTTGTGTTTGCAACACTAGCATCTGTCTAACCTCCAGAGCATAGAACTCCAGAATCATCCTTGGTTCCTCTCTTCTACTTGCCATATCATATGGGACAGTTAAGGAATCCATCTGACACTCTAAATGTCCTATGTGCTTTTCTCCTTCTCCATTCCATTTGCCATTACATTACTTGAGCTTATATTATTCTCGCCAATAGCATTACTAGGATCACTAAGAATGTTATGACTCTCCTTTATCTTCCACTCCATCCTATACATTACATTCAGATTAATCACTCCACAGTTTCTATTATTCTTTACCTCAAAAATTAATGACCTCACTGCCTATACAATAAAGTTTAATCTTTTAGTCTAAAATTAAAATAACTCTAGGATCTGGAGACTGGCCATCCAGTGCTCAAGCAAATGGAACTGCTCAGTACTACCTATAAATATTTTTCATTAATATTTATGTATTTCTTCATGCTATCCATGCTATTTGGAATCCCCTACCCAAATCTCTGTGTTCAAACTTATGAGATTTTTTAAGACTTGGCATGAACCCAATAGTATGGTTTGAATATGATTTTAGTTTACCTCCCCAAGGGTTTCTGTACTGGAAATTTGGTCCCCAGTGTAAGTATACTGAACGGCGGAGAGTCATTAAAGAGGTAAAATCTATGGTCCCTGGGGCATCACTCTCACAAGTGATCAGTGCTCTCTCATGGGAGTGGGTCATGTCTCATGGAAGTGGTTTAGCACTCAAGAGAATGAGCCGTTGCAAAGCAAGTTCAGCCTCCTTCTCCTGCTGTCTTGCTTCCTGTCTCCCCATCCTCCCACTCTCTTGTGTGTTTACAGTCTCCCACCACCAAATACACCTCCTCAAACTAGGACCAGAACTGTGAACCAAAATAAACCTCTTTTCTTTGAGCTTACCTCACTTGTAGCGTGTTGTTAGTAATAGAAATTGACTAAAACAATGTGTTAATGTCATGCACTGAGTATTTGTGTCTTCTGAAATTTCCTATTTTGACATATTAACCCCACTGTGATGGTATCTGGAATTAGGGTCCTTAGGAAGTAATTAGGGTTAGATGAGATCATTAGGGTAGAACCCGCATGATAAGACCAGTGTGTTTATTAAAAATGATACCAGAGAACTTACTCTTTCTTTCTCTCCCCGCTCAATTGTACACAAAGAGGGCATGTGAGCACAGAGTGAGAAGGTAGCCTTTTTCAAGAAAAAGAACCCTATCTAGAAAACATCCATGCAGGAACCATGCAAAATGAATTTTTGTGTTTAAACTACTCCATCTATGGCATTTTGTTATGGAAGACTGTGGTGGATTAACTAATGGTCAACTTACAATGCCCAGGTGAACTGAATCAGCGTGGTGCTGGGTGTGGAAGACCCACCTGAGGATTGTCAACAGCATAAAAAGAACTGGACAGAAAGGTGGTGTGCTACTGATTCTCCTGGAGAAGCTCATCATGCTGGTTTTCCTGATATGAACTCAGTTGTTCTCATCATTGGAGGAGCTCAGGTCTTCACTGTCACTGAGGAGGGCTATGGTTCTTTTCAGCGTATCTCTGGTCCTTACCTTGCACATCACTTCCTGTTTCCAGTTCATATCCCCCAGCCTGCTGGCACAGATCCTTCATCCCACCCATAAAGATTTTCTAGCTTTCACCACTGACCTTTGGGCCTTCTCAGTGCAGATCCTTGTATGAATTTGCATGAGATATTGTCATGGGCTCTAAGCTCCCAACTGGACTCATGCAGGACATTACCTTGGGAACCAGGCCCATAGCTGGATTCTTTGAGTCTCTAGTGGACGGATCACTTGCAGCCTTTTGCATTTGACTTTTTGGGTTAATATTATAAAATAATCCTATAAATGTGTCCTGTATTAAATGTATTCCCTTGCAAACTCTAACTACAGCATAGCCTGAGCCACTAAGACTCTCTTGTTTAGCATAGTCTCTGACACATCACAGAAGCTCCTACATAGTTTCCAAGTGAATAGATGAATATATTTGTAAGACATGTCAAAAATTGACTTGGATCAAGTAAAGCAAGTGGGATTCCTGGTGTCTGGCAGAGCCTGCTTCTCAGGCTCCTCCACATTCTGACTTTTCGCTAAGGCCCTGACACACCCCTCCCCAGCTCCCCCTCAACCCCTTCAGGGCAAGTTCGTCCCTTCTTCTAAACCAGATGGAGCGAACTGAAGTCCAGAGGGCACACATTGCCCACACTTACATTTTTGCCCAATCTTGCAGTGGTTTTCAAATTCTTAGTTGCCAGCAGTTAAAAATTGGGAGATTTCAGCCAGCCATGATAGTGGATGCCTTAATCCCAGCACTTGGGAGGCTAAGGAAAGAAGATTGCCATGAGTTTGAAGGCACCCTGGGCTACACAGTGAGTTCAAAGCCAGCCTGAACTACAGTGAGACTTTGTCTCAAAATAAATTTAAATAACATAAATAATAAAAATAGAAATTGGGAGATATCATGCAAATAATGGACTTGAAAAATGATAGCATTCAGTAAGAACTGGCTGCTGTTTCTAGATGGGGCACATATTTTTGAAGGTATGACCTCGACTTCTTTATGTTACCTTTTTGCCCTTATAAAGGATTGAATATACATTAGTGTAAGTAATACTTACATAAGCACTGAATACAGTTTGAGGACCATGTTCTACATATTTCCCACTTTCCTTCAGCTCCATAGCAAAATTATATACCTTTAATTTTGTCCTCTCGTATAAGAAAGAATTCCCAAGTGCCTCATCTTAAAATTCCCCTTTCTCCCCCTCCTTGTATTTCTGTAGCACAGCAGGTTTAGCATAAATTCCTAGGACATTAGAATCCACCAAAATTAGAATCCACTCTGTCCCCTCTCTCACTTCTTCAGGAGGAAGGTTAAGAATGAGGCTCCAGTAAAATGGCCAGTGGTATTTATTCATACAAATGATGATTGATAGGACTGGTATTCAAACCCAGGCCTCTTGACCTTAGGACTTGTTTTATATCTTAATGATAAGTTTTTTGTGTGTCAACTTGTCCTGTTGTCTTCTGCAAAATCAATCCAAGTTAATTCAGCAAGTATTTAAGTAATTGAAAATGTTATAGGAACTCACCTCTCTTTGTCCTGAGGTTGGTAAACATTCTCATCCTACTTATTGAAAATTCTCACTCTTTGACTGGTTACCTTGCCTGTTGACAGAAGACAACCTCTGAGATAAATCTTCTCCTTTGTGTCATACTATGAACTAGTGAACACCTACTTTGTCTAAACATTCTCCAGGATGCTTGGGATTCAGTGGTAAATAAAACAAATATTCCCAACCCTTGTGGGGCTTAAAATACCTTTGCCTTTAAATATATATTCTTTTTCTCCAACAAATTAAAAATTCCTAGAGCAAGCGCTGAGTCATGACTCTCTTTGAGTGATGTAAAATAGTGAATTCAGTAGGTAACTAATTTCTTTTTTATTGATAACAAATGTTCTCAGTTACTCAAGGAAAAAGCCATGTCTTCTCTGCTTCTTGCAAAGTCTTTCCCTGACTCCTAGCATCTGATTCTTTTGAAATAAGCCTTCATAATTTTAAGGACAAGAATAGGCCAGGCCAATCCCATGTCCATGTTACCTGAAGAGTCATACAGGGCCCTACACTGGCTCCATGCTTAGTTTAATGTACTGCTGTAACCATCTTGAAATTCTTAATAACTTTTGAACAAGGAGTCCCATAATTTATGCAGTCATTCTGAAAACAGGGTTGTTAATGGCAACTAACTTAACTTTAATGCCAATACCACGAGTGGCCAATAGGGTCGTCTTTCTATCTCTTTAGTGCTGTGCAAATACAGAAAAGCAGTAGGGACATACTGTGAAAGCAATCTCCATTTGTGAAATTATTTATATTCCATGGTGCCTAGCAGAGTGGTGTGTTCTAGACACAAAAGAAATAATGATGGTCTCAAGATAATAATACCATGTTTGCTCACCCAGCTTTCTGATGACTTTAGACTCTGTATGAATTTGTTCCTAAAGATCCCTGGACCAGCAACATGAGCATCACCAGAAACTTGTTAGAAATGCAAATCCTTGAACTCCGCCCAACTTACTGAATCAGCAACTATGAAGGTGGAGCTAGTTATCTGTGTTCTAACAAGCCTTTATGCTTTAATTACTTTTCTTGCTGCTGAGACAAAATGCCCAACACCTAAAGTAAAAGGAAGAAAAGTTTCTTTCAGCTCCTAGCTCGCAGAGGTTTCAGCCTATAGTCAGCTGGTTTTAAGGCAGGATGGAATGGCAAAGGGGCATCGCAGAGGAGCAAAAGTCCATGGCAAAGCAAGGCAGGCAAAAGGCAGCAAAGTAGTGAAGCAGCAGCAGCAGCAGAAGCAACAGCAGTAAACCTTGTTTCTGTTCCTTATATTCTATTCAGGAAACCCTCCCTTTGGGTGGGTAGCACTCACACCCTGGGCAGGGCACTCTTATTCCCAGCATCACACACCCTAGATTCAACCACCTCCAAAACACTCCAGCTATGAGAGTATGAGGCTTTGGAGATACATCTAGATTCGAGGCATAGCACCTCAGATGTGTGTGCTGAAAACTGGCAACTACTGGGTTAGGGCACAGTCAGCTCTGGGAGAGCAGAATCTATGTCTCTATAGTTCTCTCTACCTTCTACTCTTTCCTAGTCTGATTTAGATTAGTTAGGACAGATCCACTGAAAGATAACTGGAAGAACTTTTCTTTAATGGGTTTGTGTGAATAGAGCAGAACTATTTTTTTTAATTGGGCATTGAATTTGTTTATGTTTTTCTTTCAAAGTCAGGTCAATAATGTAGAAGGCTTTGGTGGCTAAAGCTTGACATCTTGGTAAAATCAGCAAAAATTTTAGTTGCTCCTTGCACACATTGCACATACACACTTTGAAGATAATACATAGAATTCTTTTGCTGAAAGTAACCTTGTATAACAAGGTTCCAAATGCACATTTTACAAAGGGGAAAATCAAGACCCAGAGAGACCACCTTATCTACCAGAAGACATCCAGTTCCGTCTCCCCTCCCCCTCTCCCCATGACATTCATAAAAGAGAAAAGTTTATTAAGGTAAAAGACAGAACCACCTTGTTGATAGATGGATACACATCATGACCAGGCAGTTAGTTACTGAATATTTGGAAGTAGCCACCCTATCCAGAAACTCTGTTAGTTCCTTCACCTATGTATAATTCATTCATTTCTTCCCTGTCTTCTATTGGTTGGCTTGATTTTGAACACATACGTATTTATTTTTAAAGAGGCAGCCGTCAAGGTAGCCTCCATTTTCTAATGTGCCATTTTTCCTTTTCAGACGACCATCTCATCTGAGGGAGACAAGGCTGTAAATGGGCTGTGGAATTCAGAGGAAGATAATCCTACTTGGAGGTGATCAGCAGTGTTCCGTTCTAAGCCACCTATCTCCATACTTGAGTCTTATATGTAGCACCAAAAGCATTTTATGCTTATTAAGCATCATCTGTTCTCAATTTTTAAACCTCAATTTGGCTTGGTTTCTTTTAGTAAATGATCACACAGAATCTACCTTTTCAATGTGATGATGTCTCAAACCTAGTTATTGGCATCCTGTAGATTTAGATTAATGAGGCTATTACAGAAAGTTAATACCATGAGACACCTAAAATTTCTGACTTTCTCATATCTAGATACAATACAAATAATTATTATACAACACATGTATTTGAAAAAATATTGATCATGTTTAAGGAAAGTGTGTGATAGGTTTATCTTTGCATAGTACATCTCACCTCCAATTTTCATCCCTAGTTTTGAATTTAAAAAATTCCTAGATCCCATGTAACCTAGTTTAGTGGCATAAAGTCAAAAGACTTTTCCATTTTTGTTCAATTTCTATTTTTCAGTAATGAGTAATTGGTATCACTTGGTTTTTTGACAGTCAATAGTTCTTTGTGTAGTATTTTGTCACTGCACTTGGCCAAGAATATAGTTATGACTCTCATCTTCTTTGAGAGAGAGTCAAGAATCTGTTACTTCCAAGTTAAATATAATTGTAAAGTCACACATTTTTAAAAAGATATGTAACTTATAGTTAAATTTTAATAGGATTTTCCAGGTTCCTTTATAATGCTTTTTTAAATGCCCATTGCCTAGTATTAAACACACATAAGCATTCATGTACTGGGTAGGGATATTTTAGTCTTGGTGCTGGGAAAGGATACTTTAATTTTAGCTTGTGAAGCTCTTTGATGTTGGGTAAGTGTTGCAGGTTTGGGCCAGCATGGCAGAGTCTACAACCATCTCAACTCTTCCTTTAAATTAAAGGCTAACTTGAATTGGTGGAAATTTTTTCTTCTAAAATAAATGTAATAGATGTTTCTAAGTTCAACTACCTTCAGAGAAACAACCTTTCCATGAATAACCAATAACACTCTAAACCTCTTCCTGTGTGATTTTAAAAATTAAGTCCCTTCACAAGTATTGTTAAGAAGCTTAAGACCCGTTTGCATGCTTCCCAGACCTGTCCTATAATAGTCCTTACTCTACCCTGTTGTTCTGATTTCATTGTTCAGGTCTGAGCTACATGGGGTCAGAGTCCTTCTCTTCTACCTCTTCACTATTGTTTCCTCAACACCTAAAATATTGTACCTTCCATGTATGTTAGCTGCTACATTAATCTCTTGGATAAGGATTGAAGGAATGGATGAATGAATGAATGAATGTCTAAATGAATGATTAGAAATGCATCTGTCGTGATCCATCCTTAAAGTTCAAAATTTAGACATATGAGAGCTAGAGAAAAGTGGGCAAGTCATAAGAATGTAAACCTAAACTTCTATATTATTCCTAGGAAGTGCCTCTAAATTAATGTTACTTTTCAGCAATGACATATTCATCAAATTTATGAATTGTACTTCCCAATTACCCTTGCAATAATTTCTATAGGTGGAGACTTTTTCTTCAGTTTATGAATTACTATATGTTGCTCACAGTTCATCTCCTAATATATCTTTCATATAGATAAAAAAAAGTATTTTCTCTTCCCAATAGGATAACAGTGGAGTTATGTAATAACATTACAAAAGTTTAATGTGATGTTTACATTTTTGTTCCTTTTGGTAGTTTGAGGTAATAACTAATAGAAATAACGAAGAATTTTTTTTTTGTACTAGGGATTGAACTTACACCTTGCACTTGCCAGGCAAGTGCTTATGCCACTGAGCTAAATCCCCAACCAAGAAATTATTTTTTACATCTTTCCAGGCTTTTACATTTTCAACTCACAGATCAGCAAATTTGAAAGCAAAAGAGTATCATGTAACTATCGATGACCACACTTTGCAAGAAAGCCCTCTGTCAGTGCTATCAATAAATTACAGTATGAGTCAAACTTTTGAATCTTTGAATAAAATGTGTTTCCACTACACTTGCCTTCTACATTTAACTATTGGCATTTTAGACATTTCTTTTCCCTGAGTTATACACATATTTTGAAAATTGCTTTTTCTTTCATTATCCTCCACAGTTCTCAGGGCACTTGGAATCCCAGTAAGACATGGGATTACTCTTTTGGCAAGGGCTCAGATTGCACATGCTGCTGCTCCTAAGCTCTGCTCTCTTCTACACTACTTTGTATCTCAGGAAAATCCTAACCTTTGCCTACCTCTTATCAATGGCTAAAATAAAAGCAGACTGAGTCAGCTCACAATGCCTAAATACTATTATTTTCAGTAAGTCACTGAAAGAGTCAAATTTTCAACAAGTCACTGAAAAAGTATGTTAAAATACCTTCTCAAACAGTACAAATGATGTCCTATATTCTCACAGGCTCAACTTTTGTTTTTGTCTTTGTATTTTAACTGTTGGTTCTTGGTGTCTTTCATGTTTATAACCACATAATACTTTCCTATGTATCATCTCACTCGTCTGCAATATAATTCTATAAACTGTAGAAACAAGGCCATAGGAGTTACCTTTACTTAAAGCACTTACTCTTTACTTGAACTTGCAGATGTACAATAGGTGCATAAAACCAGGAAGAAACTTGACATCTCTGCATTCCTCACTGCATCTGTCTTCTTTACTACCTTAAACTTTGGGTCAGATTTTTGCTCAACTACATGTTAATCATTTAAGTACCATTTGCCTAAAACTGTAAATCCTCCCCTTTCAAGGTCGACAGCATAATCAACAGATTGTCAACTACCAACTTTTACAATGCCTGGTTTCAGACCACTAAAACAGAATGGAGAAGTCTCCAGTCATTGCCCTTTATCTGAAGGAGGCTCCAGTCCTTGTTCTAACTAAACCCATCTTGCTTTTCTGACTTGTCCTTTCTCTGAGTCATTCTCTCCTGCAATCACTTTGGACCCCAGGATCAACAGGTCCGACTGATAAACATCTTGTGACAAGAGTCTAAATTACCCCACACAGACACACTGGGCAGCAGTTACTCTCTCATCCCTGACAAGTCTCCACAGGTGAGTCCTGGGATAATGATCAGCCAGACCATGGTCTGGCCAAGATTGCCAGTTATACAATCCCCCAGACCTTGCCTTTGCTCCTTCCCTATATTACTTCAAGACTAACACTGGAACATCAGCGACAAGACTTTCAGTCACTAGACTGTTGTTTTTCTCCTTAGTGTGGCCACCCCGGGAATAAATTCCTTTCCTATTTCACCACCACATTTTTCCATTTAATATTTTGGTGTGACTGGCAAGACCTGATTTGTTTGGACCTCTGAGAGACACATCTTTGGACTAGGACTCCAGTAACAAATATAACAGCACTCTCAAAGTACTCACTTTACTTGGAATGCACTTATCCCATTGCTCTTGACACTTTCTGAAACAGTTCTGGAAGTCCTCCCTCATGTCTTTCTGAGATGTGATCAAAAATAGAGTGAATGCTGCTGCTGCGTGTCATGCAACAGAAAATCAGGCTCTCAGAAGCATGATTGTGTATCCCCCAACCATCTTATTCACCAGATCTGACACTCAGAATCTGATTCATCTCCACAGCCAAAGTAACCATAAAAGGTAAATGTCTTGAATTGATTCAGGACATCAAAGCAGACACAACAGTATAACTAAAGACACTCATGACAGTAGACTTCCAGAATTGCTTCAGAAAGTGGTAAGAATGAAGACGTGTTTGAATTGGAAGAGTAGAGGTTATTTTGAGGATTAATGGTAGTGTGTCTTTTACTGTATTAATTTTTTTATTTAAACATTCAACATATTTTTTGGTCACAATGCACATATCACAAAGTTACAGTAATCAAAGTAATATGGGACTGGGTTGTGGCTCTGTGGTAGAGTGCTTGCTCGCAAGTGTGAGGCTCTGGGTTTAATCTTCAGAAAGAGAGAGTGGTGAGGAAAGAGACAGGGAGGAGAGAAATAGAGGAGAGAGGGAGAGAGAGAGGAAGAGAAGAGGGGAGGAAAAGGAAGAGAAGAAAAAGAGGAAGAAGAACAGGAGGGAAGAAAGGGAGGAGATGATGAATAGAAAGGGGAAGAGGAAGAAGAAAAAGAAAGGGGAAATACACCCTTACAAATATGGTAAATATGTAGAAATAATCTTTATCAAGGGTGAAAAGATCATTGATAAATAGAGAAAGAACAGCCTCTTCAATAAATGATCCTGGACTTTGAGACTTTAATGTCAAATTAAATAAAGCAGACACACAAGTTTAAATATCTCTTAGAGAGAAACCCAGAGTCAAAATACACAGCAAAATAAGATAGATAACAGGAGGGCTGGGGATCTAGCTCTGTGGTCTAAGCGCCTGCCCGGCAAGCGCAAGGTCATGAGTTCAATCCCCGGTGCCGGAAAAAAAAAAAAAAAAGAAGATAGATAACAGGAAGTAGGGAGATAGCTAGCTCCCAAAGGGGAAGGGAGTCACGATATGGAGGGAGAGGGCAGGGAGTCAAAGGATAAAGGATAAAAAAAAGAGTTGGGATGTGTTATGTACACATACTAACTCCACACAAGGAATGTAAACATTATGTGCTGCAAATGTGTACCACAAATAACAGAAGGGGACCAAGAGATGAGTGAAGGGAGGAGGAAGGGAAGACAAAGGGGATGAAGAAGATGTATTACGTGTATGTACCAACTTCCCACAAGGAATGTAAACATTGTGCACTACACACATCTACTAATCAACTAAAATAAAAATAAATATATAAATATTGAAGGAAAAAATAAATGGTGCTGAGAAAACCATTATCCACATACAAAATATTAAACAAAATAAATCAAAATTGAGCCTTTATCTTGTACCACATACAAAATTTAATTCAAAATAGATTAAAGACCTCAACGCAAGAACTGAAACTACAAAGGGAAAACTTCGTGATATTGGACTTAGCAATGATTTCTTGGACATGATACCAAAAGCATAGACAGCAAAAACAAAAATAAACAAATGAGACAATGTCAAACTTAACATCTTTTGTACATCAAAGGATGTGATTGATGGAGTGAAATGACAACTTAACAATACAGAAAATACTTGTAAATTACATACCTGGTAGGGATTAATATCCAGCATATATACAGGACTCACATAACTCAACCACAACAAAATCAAGTAACCTTATTTAAAAATGAGCAAAGGACTCTAATAGACATTTCTCCAAAGAAGATATACAGATAATCGATGATGCTTAATATCAATAATCATCAGAGAAAGGCCAATCAAACCACAATAAGGTATCACCTCATTCATATAAGGATGGCTATTATAAAAAATCCAGAAAAATGAAAATGATGAGTATGTGGAATTAATCAAACGCTTGTACCATGTTGGGCAGATTGCAAAATGGTGCAACCACTGTATAAAATAAAGCAATAAGGAAGTTCCTCAAAATCTGAAAATAGAACTACAATATGTAATCCCATGTCTGAGTATACATCCAAAGAAATTTAAAGTGAAGTCCCCAAAAGATATCTGTATACCTATAGTTCATAGCAGCACTAATTGCAAGAACTTAGAGATAAAAGCAATTAATGTGTTCACTGATAGATGAATGAACAAAATGTACATACTACTCTGTCTTAAATAGGAAGAAAAGCCTGTCAGTGGTACAGCGTGAGTAAACACTGGGAACATTATGCAAAGTAAAATAGACCAGGTACAAAAAGACAAATACTACATATTCTACTTCTCTGAGTAATCTAAAGCATTCAAATTCATAGAAACAAAGTACAATGATGTTTAGCAGGGGCTGGTAAAATGGAAGAGAGAAGTTACTACTTGGTATAGAATTTTAGATTTGCAAGATCAAAAAGTTGTAGAAACACTTTTCACAACAATGTAAATATACTTAACAATACTAAACTATATGCTTAAATTATTCAGATGGTAATTTTATTTATATTTTTACAATTTTTATTTATATTTTCCCACATTTAAAAATTGATAATGAAAAAAGTTTGTAGATTGCCACCAATCTAATAAATGGGAAATTGCATTTCTTCTTCAATCAATAGTGAAGCTTGATATATATATATCTCATATCCCTGTATTTCCTTCCATAACCTTTGCCCATTTTTTAGTTGTGTATTTTTCCTTATTTACATATAGAATTCTTAGATACATTCTGGAAATTAATCATTTATCCATTAAAGGTGTTGCAAATATTTTCTCCCAATATTTCTTTTGCCTTTTAACTTTACTATGATGAATTTTTGTTATAAAAATTTCATTTTGATTTACTCTTATGTATTATTTTCCTTATGATTAGCTCATTTTGTGTCTTGTTTAAGAAAATATTTTCTACACTTAGATAAAAATGTGCTCTGCATTTTCTGCTTACGGTTTTAAGCAGTTTTTTGCATATCTGTGTCTTTAATGAATCTGGGATTTATTTTTACTTTGGAGAATGTTGGAGTTAGGGCTCTGATTATTGCTAGTACACATTGCTCTTTATATTTAACTTGTTTTCCAACTTGCTATATTTTCTTATTAGTTCTGACAGTTTGCTCACGGATTAGCTGGGGTTTTCTAGGTGAATGATCCATCAGAGTCTCATGAGGCTGCAATCAAGGTGTCAGCCAAGCTGTGTTCCCATTTGGGGCTTAACTGGTGCTAAGAACCTGTTTCCAGTATCACTCAGGTTTTTGGTAGAATTCATTTCCTTGTGGTGGTACGATTGAGAACACAGTTTCTTGCTGACTGTCAGAAAGAGGCCAATCTATGCTCCTGGAGGTTGCCTGAGGTTCTCGGCGACTGTCTACAGTTCCTTGCCAAATGAACCTTTCTCAACAGGATAACTTGCTCCACCAAGCCAGGAGCTGGAGTCTCTAGACAGAGTCTGCTGCTAAAAAAGGAGTGTACACAATGTGACATAATCATGTGAGCCACATACGCTCACTTTTGCCTTGTTTTTTAAATTAGAGACATTTCACAGGGACTGCTCATACTCAAAGGAAGGGAATTCCAGAAGCACGTGGAGATCAAGAGTCAGGGAACATGGAAAACCACCTCACTCTCTGCATCACAGCCTCCTGTGATATCAAATCTCTAAAGTGGGTTTAAAGTCTCTATTTAGGCCAGTGTGCAAGTAATTTTTTCTAAATATGTGCATTCAAGATAATTTATAGCCAAGCTCAAAATTCTATATACAGTGATCAAATCAATCAAGTTTATTAAAATTCTACTTTACTCAACTTGTTTCTTTGATCAGTGATTTGCTGAGCAGTTCTATAAAACGTTTGTTGTAGATTTACTAAGTTTTCAATTTTAATCTTTTTCCTCTTGATAGATATCTTGAACTTGAATTATTTTTTTTATCTGGAATAACTATCTATCAGTACTCTTAGTCTATATGCAAAGGTGATCAAAATATACAGTGAATGTTTAAATTTTTTTAAAGTTTATTAAACATACACTGCCATTAATATCATCAAAATACTCCCCTCTCCTCAGGCACATTTATTCCATTGTTTCTGACACTTTCTGAAGCAGTTCTGCAAGTCTTTTTTCATTTCATTATAAGATAAAAAATATGATAAAGGCTGCTGCCAAGTGCCACCTAACAAACATGTAGACTCATAAAGAGATTATGGTGTATTCTCATCCACCTTATTAACCTGATCTGGCACCATGGAAATTATGGCTCCTCCTCAACATCAAAATGACCATGAAAGGTAAACATTTTGAATCAGTTCAAGACATCAAGGCAGCTATAACAGAGCAAATATACTCATGAAAATGGACTTCCAGAACTGCTTCAGAAAATGGCAAAAATAATATGATAAAGATATTTGAAGCAAGTGTAACAAAAAATACTCCACCCAACCAGTATACTTCAGTTTCTTAGTTGGACAGGTAATAATTCCTGTTCCAGTTCCTGTCTCTTAGGAGCCAGTAGTATTAAGAGCCTGTCTCTTAATAGCCGGTCACTGTGATGAATAACTGGTCACTATAATGCACATTGCATGAACCAATTCCTAATTGACAAGCCATTCTGCCTCTTTCCTTCCTGTTTGCTTATCCCATATAAGCCCTAGACCACCAGAGATTAGGGTCTGATATTCTGGGAATGATCCCAAACAGTGCCCATTGATGCAAATAAAATCTGCCTCCAAATCCTGGCTGTCATTTTGGTGTTTCTGATTGCTATTGCATTTGGTGTGATGGCTGGGAAGACCAACCATGCTGACCTCTTTGGTCTCTAGTCATGACCTTCATGGATGGAGCAAAGACCTCTCCAGGTCCTGATGAGAAGGTGAACCCTCGAGATTTTTCAAGTTCCCTTGGAGATCTGGAGGACAATTCCTGGCTCTTCACTTGAGCAGTTCACATTGGACCCTAAAGGGAGGAGGGTGCAGTCTGTCTGTCTGCCTTCCTGCCTTCATACCTGACTCTGGTAAGACCCCTGAGGGCACCCCAGTTAGTCTGTCAGTCCTACTCAGCTTGAGCAGAAGGGAGAGTCTGATGAATTTCCATTAGTCAGTACCATTCTCAAAGGAAGGTGGTTAGAATGTTTAACCTCTAAGTTTCTGCTGAATAAATGTGTAAGTGGAATGGATAGTGTAAGCAATAGTTTGCTCCATCTATGCACCAAGACTGGAAAGCACTGATCCAAGTGGCTGATTGGGCCCTCACCTGCAGTTCCATGGCAATTGACACAT
>RJWT010030418.1:0-14635 GCA_004365215.1 Cuniculus paca | reverse complement strand
ACAATTAAAATTTAAAGATCTTCAAGGCAAATTCTTACCACAAAAGAATTATCACTTTTGATTACTAAAACAAAATAGATACAACTTGACTGTATTTTTTTAAATTTGTAAATGGATGACAATATTGTGTAGGGTAGAGAAGTGGTTCTGTTTTGTCAATAGGAACCTTATTTTGTAATCAACAATTCCAAATCAAAGATTGTATAAAGTGTCATTATGAAAATACAATTATAAAACTCATCTCTTGTACCAATCAGAATCTTGAATTCCCATCATTCAACTGTACTCTTCTATATGCATTTAACAGGAGTAACATGAAAAATGACTGAAATAATAAACAGCTGCTTAAATCTTCACACAGTTGAGGACCAGACTGAACTGAGGAAATACACGATCACTTTTTCATATGGTGAAGATGCTATGTGATATAGCTTTTCAAACAAAAGCTGACTGGAATTGCTTGGTGGAACCAGAAGGAGTGTGTTGGTGGGGAAAAAAAATCTGTGATTTGTGAACTAGACTGGCCTTTTTGTCTTTCCTATACTCTCAAGATAATTATTAATCAACCACAATGTTTCTTGAACCAGTTTTTTAATAGATATTTTTATTAGTCTTAATCTAAGGAAGTCAAAGTATTAAAATAATAAATTTGATACATTAAGTATTTATTAAGTTTATGCATATTTTTATTTAGGTTCTTTGATCAATCCTACATTATAAGATTGTTGGTTTCCTGATGACAAAGAATATTTGTGAATATGTGTTATTTATTTGTACTATTCCTAGCATCTAGTCAAGTGCTAACATTTTATATATACCATTCAATCACAAACAAGTAGATGAAAGAATAAGTCAATTAATAACCTCATTTAATTTTACTTAATAGGTAAGAGGTAGAAGTTTATCCTTGAATTTATCCTTATCCTTAGCAGGAAATACGTCTTAAGTTTAATATGTAATACTTAAATTTGTGATTTACTTATTTATTTCTGTATACTTTCTAAAGTCAGAATTAATTATCTACCTCACAGGTTTTATTTCTTTATACCATTTTTACTGTTCCCCAGAACCAGAGCCACAAAAATCTTAGACCTTAGATTGCACCTTTAATTGGGTACCATTATTTCACATTACAAGCTGTTTGATTCACTTCTTGAAATATTAATGATGTTTAAATGATCTCTTCTACATTGCCTCTGTCAGATGTATAATCCTGAATTCCTGACATTTCTCAAAAGGGTTCTTTCATGCAACCTATTTGTTTTTGTTGTTGCTGAAATTTTATTTTGCAATAAATAGAAATGAACTTTATCTTAATCAGAAAGAAATTCTGCATAGGTATTAGAGTGACAGAATCAGTTGATTGCTGGTATCTAAGGTTAGAAAATAGACATGTACAGAAGTCTCACTGCTCTAGAATCTTAACTATAAAGTAGAATTTCTAAAAGAAAGATTGGAAGAAAAGAAGGATAGCAAACTATGTCAGTGAGCATTTCAGAATTCTTCGAGTCCATTTTACACCATGTTCTACTGTCCCCACTTCCGGCTGAGAACCACAATACCCAGGAGTGTAACAATAACTAACAGTCAACAGGCCCAGGACGGGAGTATCAGAGTTTTCACCTTCTGCCCTATCTAGGGCAGCTCTGGGGTGATGCTCGTTCCCAGGGGTTGCCCTGTGAAGTCTGGTCAAAGATGGATTTTTTTTTGCCTGATATTTTAGCCTTGTTTAATATATTAGTTACCTATTGTTTTACATAATAAATTATTACAAACTTTGTGACTTAAGACTGTATAAATTTATTATCTAATAATTTTGGGAGTCAAAACTCCAAAATTAGTTTCTTTGAGCTAAAACCAGTGTTGATGATGCTTGTTCCTCCCAGAGGTTCAGGGGAGAATGACTTCCTTACTCTGGAGCTCCTTGAGGCCATTTGCATTTCTTGGCTTCTGGTTTCTTCCATCATCTTCAAAGCCAAGATTCTTAAATCTGTCTCTGATACTTTCATATCCTGTTTTACTTACGAGGACCCTTGTGATTGTATTTGGCCTACCTGGCTAACTGAGGATCTCCATCGTAAGAACAATACAGTATACGGTCCTTTTGGCCATGCAAGGTAGTATATTTATAGGTTTCAATGATTAGGACTCACTTATCTTTAGGAGTGGCAGTATTCTGCCTCCCACATTTGGAATTCTCCACCCCAACCATCCTGCTCCTTACTTTCATACCATTTCTCTAACAGGATTTCTCAGTAAGTCACTTGCATGGAAATCTTTATCACAGGATATGCTACTGGGGAACACAACCAAACACGGGCAGGGGTAATAAAAAAAGTGACATATCTATTAAATTCGAGGTCTGTAACAGACTCAGGGGAACAGTTGGTATAGCTGTTTATTTCTGCGTTTGTCCACATTTTATCAAAATGATTTTGATCACAGTTTAAATAAGGAATTAAAACTCAGTAGTGTTGGAAAACAGAAAATAGAGCTACAAGTGAACCAGAAAGTTTAAACAAACCCTGGAAGTGAAAAAGCAGGTAGGATAATGCTAATGGAGAAAACAGAGCAGAAGATCCACGCCAAGATTCCAGAAGCGAGAGCAATCAGTCCTAACGGAGCCCATGAGAAACTCGAAAATCAGTGACATCAAAACAAAATAGCAAGGGACGGTCCTGGAAATCATCAGGGAAATTAATTCATTAAATAGCTGCTTTAGCAATAGCTGGGTCTAGAGAGACCTAATCCTCCCACCCCTTCTACCGTATATGCAGATGATGTGGTTTAGCGCCAAGCTAGAGGCTAACACCATCCTGGAGAGGTATTCTAGAACAAGTGTGGGGCTGAGAGAGAGGGAGAGAAGGGTTTAAATGGCTCCAGACTTTTACATCACATACTGAGAAAATATTAAAAGAAGAAAACAGAAAAAATATTACAGTTGGTAAAACAAATCCAGTAAATTACTTTATCCTCAAGGTCGACATCTCCTTAATTTGAAGAGTGAAGGAATCGCTAGACTGTCTGCCCTTTACTGAAGCACCTTACAGTGGTACTGATCCACTGACACAATCCCTTCCCAACAGCAACTGGAAACTGGCCCACTCATTTAAGGAGACAGACAGACACTACCCAGAAGAAAATTCATGATTCAGCTTTGTGCTCTTCACGTAAATGTGGGCCCAGTGTTAAGTTCACCATGTATATTGAGGGAAAATAATGTAAAAGAGTTAGAAGAAAATATATCCACTATGGCCAGAGGAATTAAGGGTGGCACATGGGATGAAGAGAAATTCCCATGTCTCTAGTAGGGCCATTCCAGGGCTTCTCAACTGTGTCATTGCTTACATTTTGGGTCAAATTGTTCCTGTTTTATGAGTCTGTTCCATGAAGTACATAGAGTACACTCTACCACTCCATGCCAGTGCTGCCCTCATAATTGTGACAAGCAAAACTATAAGTAGATGTTCTCCAATGTCCCTGTGTGTGCGTGTGTGTGTGGGGGGGGGTCCTTGAGAAACACTGAGTTTATAGAGTGATTTAGAAAAATATTATATCAATAAAGAATGGACTGTTACTAAAACTGAAGAATATGTCAACATAGAAATGATAAGAAATAGATATTATTTCCAAAATTGAGACAAATCCCACGAATGGTCTAACAAGTATAATTATTCAGACCAAAAGCAATAACCTACTGATCTGAACATAAAAATAAGGGAGTCTCTCCTAACGCAGAGCTGCAGCCATTTATTAGACCTGATAGATACAGGATCACAGATCAAATCCCTCAGAGACCTTGGAAGTCACTGAAAGAGACACCCAAAAGAAGAGGTGAGAGACAAAGGGCAGCAGAAACTGAAAAAATAACAAAATAACTTTTCCCAAGTTGCCACAAAATATAGTTCTTTAAACTGAAAGAACCATGAATTGCTGGGGAGGAATGGACTAAAAAGGTTTCCATTGCGTGATTCCTGGTGAAAAATTAAAATTTAAGGAAGAGAAAAAAATTCTAAAATTCTTCAGGGATGATGTAATAGGTGACCTAAAAAGAAATTAAGGTCAATGATCATATTGGACACTAGGAAAAAGGACAGCAAGGATTTCAATTTATGGTAAATATCGCAAACAATTTTGCTTCAACCCCCTGTCAAGAAGGTGAGAGTATAAATTAAAACATTTAAAATTGCATAGCGGAATATCTCCTGCTAAAGTGTCCCTAATAAAAACATTCCTCCCTGGAGAAGGGATTGGTGGCGCTCAGCGAGGGTCCTCGCGGGGTCCTCGGCTGCGGTCGCAGTCACAGCAGGGGACCAGGGCTCCTCCACAGCCGCGCGCGCCTGGGAATCCTCAGAGCAGAGCGGGAGGCCGCTGTCCAGCAAGGCGCCTCCCCAGAGAACCGTGAGAAAGCTGCACTGTCTTTTATGACCCGCGCCCGGAAGTCAAGTAGCATCCCTGCTGCAGCTTTCCCAGGCCTTCCCCATCCGGGGAGGGAACGAGCCGTCCACAACCCGAGGAGAGGAGAGCCGGCCGCCCCAGGTTGGAGGAGGAGCGGGCGATCTGAAGCAGTTATCCTGGAGAAAGTCCGCGCCTCGCCAGCACCTTGGAGGGACGCTGAAGAGGGTAGCCAAGTGCAGCGTTGGTAAATAAACTCCTCTTTCAGCGGTGGCATAGCGAGAGGCACATTGTACATCAAAATAAAGAACTGAAAAGCACATTACTTGAAGTCAGAATGGTAGTCTTGAATAATGTAAAAAGCAGGATTTGCTAATCGTTGAAGGCATCTAGGGTAGGAATTTGGGTAGTGAAGGTTTTTTGCCACACCCTCTGCTGATATTTTTCTTTGAGAATATTATATGAGCTTATATTTAGATATACAATGAAATATAACAAATTATGTGAATTTTTATTAATATGCAATTTTACAAATCCAAGAGACATGTACAAATATTCAATAATTCTAGTGATTTATTGTGTCTCAAACAACAAATATTCCTGGAGTCCTAGTGGATTGCTTATCCTTGTGCTGCAGTCAATAATTTTAGGTATAAACCCAGAGTTGGAAAGAAAAGCAATATTTTTTGGTTTGATTTTTTTTTTCTTTCATTTCTTGTTTTGGGTTGCTAGGGATCAAATGTAGGGTTTTGTGCCTGCTAGACAATTGCTGTGCCACTGAGCTATAGCCCCACCCTCAGCTTAGCTTCTCACTTTTGCAATGAGAACCTACCCAAAAGGACGTACAAAGTACATGTGTGTTTTGTCTAGCATCACAATTTCTGTCTTGGTAGTAATTGTTGTAGGTAGAATTCTGAAGACATCTTCCCAAGCGTCCAACCTTGGATCATTACATAAAACACTGATCTACAATAGTTAGGGGACTTTGCAAATAAAATTTATGTTACTAGTCAGGCAACTTTCAAACATGCTAACTCTGGTGGTCCCATGTAATTGCATGAACTCTTAAAAGTAGAATGAAAATAGAAGAGCCAGACGGGTATATGTAGCAGCAGCGAAGCACTGAACTGGTAAGGCAGGAGGGGAGGTCTAGTGAGTTGGCCTTGTTTGGTTTGAGGATAGCGGAGGGAGGCTACTAGTTGCAGAATGTGAGTGACTTCTAGAAGCTGAGAACAATCACTGGTCATTGACCAACAAGGAAATGGGGAAAAAAAAACACACAAGGAAATCAATTTTTCCAACAATTTGAATGAACCTCAAGCAAGTATTTTCCCTGGGTCCTCCAATGAGATCCTGTCCTGGTGACACTCTGGTCATAGCTTGTGAAAACTCAGAGAAACCAGGCAAGCCAGTCCAGGCTTCTGACGTGCAGAGAGCTCAGAGACATTGCATTTGTGTTCTTTTAGGTCGCTCTGTTTGTGTTCATTTGTCATGTCAACAGTAGAAAACCAAACCAAACCCTAAAACTGGAGCAAAGTTCTTCTGACACCTTGTTTTGTTCTTTAAAAAGACGAAAGCTAGAAGAGACAGTTTCTTCTCTTGAATTGCTCCACATTTAGTTTGCTGCTGAAAAAAAGACACAGAGTCCCTAGAAAGAAATTATCAAATGAAGCAGTCAAAAGTGACAGTGTTTTCCATGGTAGGGATGCTCTGGACCATCTCTCAGTGAGTTTCTCCAGCCAGCTTCGGACAGTAGCCACCAAAGATGGCCATTCCCATGACCTACCTGCTTTGCTTCTCTTCGTGTTTCCCACTCCAACTTCTGTGCCTCTACTTTCTAATATAGTATGTTCTCTCTGTTCCTTGATTTGGACTCATACAGTTTTCCATCTCAGTTTTAACTCTTGAGCTTTTCTTATTTTAATCTTCCCTAAAGCTTTTGGTCAATACTTGTTTTATGTTGTCAATCCTTGTGAATTCAATGCTCTGCTCTAATTTCCTAGCTAGAATGACTACTTGGCCATAGCATCAAGTTTGATTAAAGCTTCACATATGCAGTTATGACCTACATTCTTAAAACCAAGAGAGACTGATTGTAAAATAAGGCTTTTAAGTTAGTAGAATATTTATCTGACAAATTAACATTTTCCTCTGTGCAGCAGGCATTTTCGCAAACAGGTTTACGCTACATAGGTCACAGTCACAGCAGAATATATTTCAGATCATTCTATTTTGCCATAATTGATAGTCCTGCCTGCATCTCAATGTTTAGAATTGAATACAGACTTTGACTTCACATCATCAGTTTTCTAAACTTAAAGATTTAAAACTAATTTGTTGGACTTAAGCAACCTGCCCCTAAATTGTTGAAAAATTCACACAATAATAGTGCTGCATATATAGAAATAGAACGTAGCTATAGATTTTATTAAAAAGAAGATAAACATCATTAATGAGTAATTCAAAAAGCTAACCAAGCATTAAAATAGGTTTCCCCTATTTTAATAATGCATCTCTATTTTAAGAATGCATTCCCCTATTTTAAGAATTCATCTCTTATTATTTTGTAGATAATTTTATCTTTATCCCTTTGTACTCATATGCTTCATTTTGTTAAATATCCTATTCAGTCTAGTCTATATTTATATTAATAATTAAGCATGATATTAAAAACATTTGCATGAGAAAGAAAGCTATGCAGAGAGCAGTTTTCAAAAATTGAAAGTGAGTGTTCCAAAAGTCTGCACAAAATTATTTTTTCTTTTTTGTTCCATTGCTCTTTTTACTTCTTCCGCTGTCTCCTTCTATACAAAGAATTCCTTAGAGATGGATAATTCCAAGGGAAAAGAGTGCCTGGTACTTCCTTCCTTTGTTTTTGTTGAAAATTTCTACAGAAATAAAACTTGCAGAATCTCTATTAATGAACCTGGACTATGTCCCAATCAGCAGTAGAAAGACTCCCAAATGGGTCAGACTCATGTTTTTGTGTTTATTGCAGAGCCCACCCTCACCTTATACATCACATGCTTGAGACTGAGTGAAGCAAGTTATTATTTTTTCCAAATGAATACATATCCACTAAATCATATATTTGGTGCCAAAAAGTTAAGCCTGAATACAGTTTATTACTCACACAGATTTTCTAAGAATTAATCTATCATTTTTGCTAACCCTAGTTATATCGATAACTACTTTTTAGCATAAATGAATAACTATGATCCATTTTAACATTTTTTTCAGAATTCTGTCAATTTTTTTCTAATTGTCAATCTTTTATTTAATTAATTAATTATTTATTTATTTAGTGTGATGGCTTCTGTCTAGATACCTCCCCAAAGGCTCATACACTCCTAGGAGGTGACTGGATCATGGGCATGTGATACTGGATACTTCACTGGTGGGTTTGTAGCTATATATAATGTTGAGCGTGAAGCCCAGTCGAAAGAGGTGGGTCACTGTGGGCCTGGCCTGGAAGGGGATGCATATATCACTTCTACTCCCTTGATACTTTGCGCTGCTTCCTGCCTGCCTGCTATGCCATGGACTGTTTTCCCTCTGTCATGCTTCACTGCCATTCCACTCTGCCTTGGAGTCAGTTGACTGTGGACTGAAACCTCTACAAACTGAGCTAAAAATCAGTCTTTCCTCCTTTAACTTATGGATGTGGAGTCTTTTGTCCAGCAATGAGAAAGTAACTAAGAACAATTTTGGAATAGGAAGTGGTGTCATTGCTGTGATGCTACCTGGTTGAGTGGTTCAGAAATCTTTGGAACTGGCTTGTAGAAAGAGTTTAGAAGCATCTGGAGATGCCAACTGGAAAATACTGTGAGGCGAACTTGATGGGAAATTCATTGCTGGGACAGAAAGCCCAACACCCAAAGTTAAACAAGGAAAGGTTTATTTAGCTCATAGTTTGTAAAAGTTTCAGTCCCTATTCTATTGGCTCTAAGGCAGGGTGGCACGTGGAAGAGGGGCCACTGTTCATGACAGTGGAAGCAGCAAAAGCAACAAAAGGAGGAGGCAAGACTCTTTCTGTCCCTTATATGCAGACTACCTACCTTAAGGTGGATGCAGCACTCATACTCTTAGTTCTAGTCAAAAGTATGCCAAACCTATCAGTTGAATGACGCAGTAATCACACACTCTTAATTCTATCACCACAAACTCTAGATTCAGTCACCTCTGAAAAGGCCACCCACAATGATAGCATGAAGCTTTCAGAGGACAGCTAGACACAAGCCATAACATTCCATCCCTGGACCCCCGGAATCATGTACATCCTTTATGCAAAATACTTTTAGTCCATCTCTCAGAGTTGCCAAAGTCCTAACATTTTCACCACTGCTGAAAAGTCCAAGTCTGAAGTCTTCTCTGAGATTTAAGGCAAACTCTTACCTGTAAGCCTCTGCATGAATGAAAAGAAAGTTAAACAGTTCCAACATTCAATGGCACAAGATAGACATTTATATTCAAAAAGAAACAAATAGGGGGATACAAAGGAATGGAACCAAAGCAAGTCCAAAATCCAGCAGGGCAAACATTAAGTCTTGTAGTTCCTTGTCCAGCATCCAAGCCAATCTGTTGCAAGATGTGAATTGCAAAGTGCTTGCATGGCTTCATCCCTGTGGCACTGCTGGTGGTTTTAGCTCTCATGGTTTCTCTCTTAGGCCTGCCCAGCTTCTTGCAGTTTAACTCAGGTGATCCACATTCCTGGCTTCTCCAAATTTATGGGGTATGCACAGCACCTTTCACATCACATTCACTGCTTCACACACTGCCCTCTCAGGGTCACAGTGCCCGGCCTCCCAGACCTTCTTCTGAAATCTGGGTTGAAGCCTTATTGACCCCACAACTCTTCCAATCTGCATGCACATAAAACCAGCAATGTTAGGAACCAGGAATTATAAATTGAGTCTAGGGGATGTTTTTGTCTTTCCCTTGAGCCAGATTGGAATGCGGAAACTCTGTGCTCTTTTCTGGCCACAGCTGTAAATGCAAGGGTTAATGACTTCTGGGGCACTCACAGGGCAAGATAAGACTTGCTCAAGACTAAAAGGCATCTGGGGAAACTACAGTTTCCTCATTACTCCCCCATCTCATCCTTGTCCTTGTTCTTGCAAGTATGCTTTGCTCTTACTAGCCCACCATAATCACCATTTCTGTTCTAAGGATCACCCACTGCCCTTCATCCATTGTCCTTGACTCAGATGTAATAAATAAATAACAAGGTTCTGGATAACTCATGGCCTTTTGTTCCCTGAGAACAATGGTCATTCCCAGATCCCTGCCTGTGCCTCTATTTTGTCTCTTGCCCTTTCTTCATGTTGTATGCCATAACTCCAGGCAGGTGATCGGAGACTCACTACAGAGGTACCTGTTAATTGGCACTATGAAAACAGTCCCCAATACAGCAACACATGGGTGATGCCAGGGTCTGCAAACTATTGGAGAAGTAGCCAGGCTTCCTTTTTCTCTTCTTTGTGGGATAGAGTGCCTGGGTCACAGAGCACTCTGAACCTAATCCTGAGGAACACATTTTCTAGGCTAACACCATTCTGAATCATGATGCTCTGGGGCTTCGCTTCTCAAAGCAAAATCTTTCACCTTTGCAACACTGAGGCTTCAATGGTTGAAGTCTTCCTGGTTCTTGTATTGTCTTCTCATCATTTTCTGTTGTCTTCTTCTAAAATATGTGGTCTTTTCTTGCTAGTCTTTTCCTTGTTCTATGTTTTCAAGGCAAAACTTTATTGCAGTTTACTTTCTGACCAAACTTGCAACATTTCGAGTCATTCTGCTGGGCCCTTTGCTCTTGATTTTTAACATAAATCTGGCTAAATTCCCCCAACAGTAGCCATGCCACTGCCTCAGTGTTAGATTCCTTGAAGTTTCTTTTGCAAGATTAATTAGGTCACCACCCTTAATCTCAGTCTCAAGCAAAGTGTTTAGACAAGAGCAAAATGCAGACAAAATTTCTGCCAAGACATAATACACATCATTTGGAGTCCAGCAGTCTTTCTTCTCAGCAGAAATTTCCTGAGCCTGGTCTTTACCAGGAGCATTTCTATCAGCCTTCTGGTCTTCTGAGTTCTGACCAGATTCTCTCAGCAAGTACAGTTTAGATGTCCTGCCTCTACTTTTTCATCTGGCATCTCCAAACCTTTCTTAACTCTTCCCCTTCCCACAAGTTACCTCAAAAGCCTGGCTAAACCATGTAGTCAGGTACAGACATAGCAGCAGCCCCCCTCTAGGGACCAAATTCCTATTTTAGTTACTTTTCTCCTTGCCGAGACAAAATACCCAGCACTCACAAGTTAAAGGAGGAAAGGCTCACAGTTTGTAGAGGTTTCAGTCCATAATCTGCTGGCTCCAAGGCAGGGTGTCGCGGCAGAGGGGTATGATAGAGGTGAAAAGTTCATTGCAAGCAAGCAGGCAGGAACATATTAGCCCTCTTTCTGTCCCTGATGTTTTCTGTCCCTGAGGCAGGTGTAACACTCATACCCTTAATCCTAGACAGAACTATGCCAAACTGATCAGTGAATGGATTTGGTAATTACACACCCTTGATCCCAGCAGCACGTACTCTCTAGATCCAGCCACCTCTGAAAAGTGCCCCACCATGACTGCATGGGGCTTTGAAAGACATCTGGACACAAACCAAAACAGTTAGCATTAAGAAGCCAAGTACTCCGAAACAAAACAATGGAAATGATGGCCTGAGGGCATCAGAAGAAGCAGCAGGACTTCTCCCTTTGCAGCCTCTAAACTGCAAGTGTGAAAGACTTTTCTATGAGAAGGGAGCTCCAGGGTACCATGTTCCAGAATAGCAGTGGTCTAGAAAATTTGTTCCTTAGCACTGGGTTCATAGTGGTCAATAATCCAGAGACTCATCCCCTACATTCAAGAGAGAAGGAAGCTTGCCTATTGCTCCAGCTGGTGGCAGACCTTGTCGTCATCCATATGGTGCTTGTTTTTCTTGGATGCAGAATGCAAGAATTGTGAGGTCAGGACAGCTTCCACGCAGATTTCAGAAGAAAGCCCCTGAGAGGACAGTGTTTAGAGCTGTAAGTATGAAGCTGACAATGCAGCACAGACCTCAAAAGACTGGAGAAGTCAGGAATGTGGATCATCTGAAGAAAGCTACGAGGAGTGTAACAGTAGCTCAAGAGAGAACCCAGGGAGTTACAACTGACAGGAATACCATAGGGGTGTGACCCAAAGCCTCATGTGCTCAAAGGTGGGGCTTTTAAAAGTGACTGAATTGTGTGTGTGTGGTATTGGATCATGAGTGTGTGAAACTGGATTAGTCCACTGATGGGTTTATAGTTGAGTGATATCCTGGCTTATGGCTGGGTGTTATCCAGGGTGATATCCTGACATTAAATATATATATATATATATATATCTTTTTTTTCTATTCCCTTGATATTGCATGCTGCTTTCTACCTATCATAATATCATACCAGGGACTGCTTCTCCTCTGCCTTGCTTCTCTACTGTGCCAATCACCCTGCCTTTGAGTGAACCAATTATAGACTGAAGCCTCTATAAATTATGAGCTTTTTCCTTCAACTTGTGGGTGTCAGGTATTTTGTCCCAACAATGAGAAAGTAACTAAGACATTTTAAGACTAAGTATTTTTAAATTGCTGAGTTGCAGAAACTGGGTTTGAAGTTGCAGTCCTAACATTTTGTCTTCTCATAATGCTGGGGTTACAGGAGTGTTCCACCATGGATACCTATAATCCCAATGGTTCCTTTTAATTGATAAAACATAATCCTAGGACCATTTGAAATTACCAATATACATTACTAAATTCAATTACAAGCACCCTTATCATAGCAATGACACAAAGGGTAGAATATAGCTTTTAATGTACCAAATTGTATTTTGGGATGAATATTGTCAGCTAAAATTATTTTCATAGATCCAGTGAGGAAATTCAGAACTAAAATACACATGCCCTTAAGAGCAGAATTTTAAAAGTGAAACAGAGTAAAAGAATTGAAATATAAATTTCAACATAAAATTTAAGTTCAAGATTCTCTACAAGATCAAAAATGGAAAGATGAAGATGATTTTGTTTTGTGGTTGGTGCACTTCTTCCTGAGATATTTAACATGATAGTTTAATACTTAAATTATTATGGATAACATTAAGGAGAGCAATGTGAAATTACTGTATGTCTTCTGTTAGTTTAACATAAAGCAATTTTTAAAGTTTATATATTATAGTCATTCTTAAACACCGAAATTATGTAATGTTTTTCCTTTAAATGTGTTTTTAGCATAAAATTTACCTTTCAATTTAGAGCATATGTTTTTAATATAAGCACACAAAGTTGTTCTATGTAGGTAAATACTTTTACTTTTTAGAATTCATTTCCTTTACTTTAGCTGCAGCACAACCCACTGAATCACAGAAGTATAAATGTAACTCAGAGGATTACTTTTTCCACTCCACTTTAACAACAGAAATTTTGAAACAAAGCACTTCCAAAAGTATTATTGCATAGAAAACCACTTCTGTAGGACATTATGTGTTCCAGAATAAAAGTCTTTTATACACACATACTCACTTGGGAAATATTTAATTAAGAAATTTAAATAGATTTATTTACTCTTTGTTTAGGATTTCTTGTACCAGTGCACCCTTTAGATTTGCAGTAAGGAAATGCAGTATTCATCATGTATCAAAGAAGATTATGGGACAATGGAATTCTCTTACCATCCAGAGTATTAAGATGGTACACTTTTTCTGTTTGAAAAATTCATCTAAGGAGGAAAGGTTTATTTTATGTGGGCTCACAGTTCTGGAGGTTTCAGTCCATCCTCTCCATTGCTTTACAATTGTTGCGAGGCAGAAACAGCACTGCAGAGGGTCTGGTGGGGATGAGCTGCTCACCTTACGAGGGAAGCAGGGAAGGAGAGGAGGCAGAAGAAGAATGAACTAGGGAGAGGAGGAAGGGGAGGGGAGGAGAAAGAAGAGAGGGGAGACAAGGGAAGGGGAAGGAAGAAAAGGAAGTGAAGGGAAAGAACAGGAAACCTGTGGAAAAGATACACCCTCCAAAGTTGTTTGCTCAGTGACCTATTTCTTCCAATTAAGTACCTCCAACAGCTCGTTCAACTTTGAGCTAACTCATTAGAGGACTCATCTATTAAGGAGATGACTGCCCTCATGGTCTAATTACCTTTTCAAAGCCCATCAGCTGACAGCCAAGTCTTCACCATACGAGTTCTGTGGACATTTCAAAGTCAAGCCATCACAGTAGGTATATGAATAGTGATTCAAAATTAATTCTTGGAGCATTTCTTACAAGCTTAGATATGACACAGACACTATCCTTGTGGCAAAAATAAGAAAAACCTAAAGATATTCATACAAGGAGGAGACAGACAAGAATAAAGAAGGCTTGAATCTAGCTGAGGAACACAGGGGAGGTTTCACCCATCAGTCAGTGAATCTGGTAACTCTCAAAGTGTTCACCGGAGGAAAGAGAAGATGTTTCATGTGGGTGAATAGAAAGTGCTTTTTCAAAATCTGCAGCTCAGTGGACCTAAAACATAGTTACACAGAACATATATTACAAATTATGCTAAATTTATTCCCTTTTTTGTTTAGAAATCAATCACCCATATGATCAGCAAAACGTACTATTTAGTAATTTGTAGGTTGAGTATTGAAAAACCAGAGAACATTGACAACTCCTTTGCAAGTGCTTAGAAACTCAGGCTAAAGAATGAAACAGACTATATGGAAATCCAAAATAATAACTTCGTGAGTCGATACAAGAATACTGACTTCTATGAGAAACGATGTGAAATTTTAATACTTGTATAATTAACCCGATGGCTAATATGGTCTTGTTGCCTCATGTGTATGGTTAAGGGCAAGAGACACATTTAATAATTCACTTGATGATAGATTTTCAGACTACAGGACTCCAGCTCTTAGCATCGTGCACTCTTATCACTAAAGTTTTATAGTATGGCAAAAAATAAAACGTAGGAATAAATGTAAAACAAGAAGTAAAATATCTCTACAATAGAAACTAGAAAGCATTGATGAAATAAATTGAAGAGATACTCAAATACATTCAAGGGTTAGAAGAATCTATGTTAAATGTGCATATTGTCAAAGTGATTTGCAGATAACATGCAATCTTTATCAAAATATCAATGTCATTCTTTGCCAAACTATAAAAAATTCTGAAACTTAAATGAAACCAGAAAGAATTCTGAAT
>RJWT010030417.1:0-14692 GCA_004365215.1 Cuniculus paca | reverse complement strand
ACTATTCTAGAAAAGTTCATGGAATTAATCTCCCAGAAGAGAGATGAGATGGAAAGCCTTCAGAAATAAATGGTTTTGTTTACTCCCAAACACGTGAGTTTTAAAATCTAATTTTGGCTATGGGTCAGGGTTAATTTAGTGCTTCAGACTTGTCCTTAAGAAGGCTATGTAAGTCAAAGATATTCTTCTTCCCACCGAATGCACAGGAAATCTGTAGCATAACTTTTTTCCTTCTCGGTTGGTTCATATGATCTGTTAAAGACAACAGATCATGTTTTCCTAATACGAAAATAACATCAAGGTAAGAGATATTAGGAAAAAGACTACAGTTATTTACTTAACTGAATGTAGAGAATAAAGATAAATCTTTTATATTCTTAATGTAGGTATGATTTAAATGCTTTGTAAATTATTTAGATGACAAAAGTACGTACTCATTAGATTTAGAGGTGACCAAAATTTGGAAAAACTGCTAAAGAAGTGACAAACTGGTCCCTGTTTGCCCAGGAATTCCCTGGTGTCAGCACTGAAAGTCTTATTTCTGAAATTCTGCAGTCCTGGGCAAACTGGGACCATTAGACAGCCTACCTAAGATTTCAGAAGATTTGACGCTAAGTGGATTCAGTTTTGAAAAATAATGAGTGGAACTTAGTAAGGAGGAGCCCTATGCTATATTGTTAAAGATGGGAAATAGATTTCCAAAATATGCCAAAAGAAAAAATTGACATGAGAAATCCAGGAATCAGTGAAAGCACAAATTGCACATTATTCCCAGGATTGGAGGCTTGAAGAAGTCTTATGGGACCTGTCTCTTTTTTACTAGCATGATAGTGGTCCAGGATAAAGTGAGACATGACTCAGATGCTTTTACCGTCCTTCTGCCTCTACCACTGTTTATGTTTGTTTCTAAGAACATGTAGAGCAATGTTCTTGAAGTATGTTGCCTGGACCAGCAGCACCAGTATCACCTGGACACTTCCTAGAAATGTATACTCTCAGCCCGCGTTACAGCACCTGAAACCTTGAGGAGCATGGGCATCCTGCTACATGCTACACAAGAACCAGCGACTGAAAGTGACCCTTCCTAATTCTTTTCAAATTATGGGAGACATAAAAATCAAAGTTTTAAATATAGTATATGGGATAAATGGATGAGGCTACTCATGGATAGCAAGGGACCAAAGTGTCACTTTCTCAGCACACCTGTGCACCATCATGACACATGCCTGCACGTGTGATGAGAAGGGAATAGATAGATGGCTACTTCTACCCCTCCCTCATGATAGTCACTCTTTCCTGCTTGTGATACCAGCTCTGGTGGCACAGACTGACTATGCCATATCAAAAAGTATTTCAGATTTCATTTTTTAAAATTGTAGAATATTTGCATATACATAAAGAGATATATTGGGATAGGACCCAAATTGAAACACAAAATTTATTTGTTTTCAAATTTACCTTATGTAATAGCCCAAGACAATTTTATACAACAGTTTTGAATGGTTTTGTGCATGAAGCAAAGTTTCATGGCATGGAATCTTCCATTTCTGGCATCATGTTAGCACTCAGGAAATTTCAGATTTTGGATTTTGGGATTAGGGATGCTCAACCTATATTTCTAACCAGTCCTTCATGGATCTGATGCTGCTGAAGATTTTAGAAAAGCAAGTCTTCAAAATTTCCTGTGCAAACAAACAAAAAACCTAAAGGCAATCAAAGTAATAGATCTTTGTTTCAACTGTGTTTACAGAAACGGACCCCCTGGGCTCTGGTGAATCCTTTTGGGCTAATTTAGTCAAGACATTGAAGGAATGGACTGGTAGACCAGATGAGTCATGTTCTGCTATTTTGCCATATTCCACTGCAAGCCTTTCTGTTTAATCTAATAGATTCCCCTTTGTATTTTCAGGAAAAAAACGATTTGTCATCTTAAAAACAAAACAAAACTTCACTCAAAGTGTCCTAGAGGGGTTGTTTTACTCATCAGAAAGACTTGGGCTTAATTAAACTGACAACCAGGAGCCAAGAAAGGACTCAAGGAAAGGGTTTTCAGTGCCCACAAGGATAGTGAATTGGACAACAGCTCAACATAACTCTTGTTTCTTCTTGTAAAGATCTCAACTTCATAGAGAAATGAATTATTAGAATAAGATGTAATTCAAGGTGGATAATGTCAATACATTAACCAACATATGGGGAGTTAATCAGAAAAAAAAATTTTAAATTGAAACTATAGATACTTTTACATTGAAAAGCACCCAGAAGTATATCTTAAATTTCAACAACTACAACAGACCTCTTCTGCAGAGACAAGTTTATTCAGTGCATGGCTTTGTGTAGATTTATATTGCTCTGATCCATAACAGAAACTTTCTCCAATTTGAAGCATTTAGGGCCATTTAAAATCATTCAGCTATGAATGAAATTGGACAAAAAATGTCTGTCCAATTAGGAACAACTTCCAAAGCATTCTGTTCTTTGAAAGTCATCAAAACAATATTTTCAATGTCTAAGTAGAACACACATATAGTATAGAGTACCAGTTATTTTAGCACTTAAATTAATTCTATTGTGAGATAACTGTGCTTCCATAAATTTTGCTTTTTGATATCAGGTTGATATGGTGTCTGTCTCTGAGTTACCCTAACAATGAAGACTTTGTATAAAGTCAAAAAAGTATACATGTGAAAAAATAGATCCATTTCCACAAAAATGTTTCCAAAGCTGCTCTCATGCTTAATATAGGTGCTTTTGCATTTTTTCCTTAATTGGGAGTATTCTATGGACATAGTATTGATTAAAAATATTTTCAGTAAGAATGTGGTTTTATCTAAATTTACTTGAAGGATATAAAAATTAATAAGCATATGGGACTTCAACAAAATTTTCACTTGAAACCTTTCTCCTAGAAATAAAGATAGCAACAGTCAGCAAGTATACGCTGCAGAATTTATTCTATAGGTATGTGTCATTTGTGTTTGTCTGCCTGGTGTGATTTGGGGGACTGTGAGAAACACTTCCCTCTCTGATAACCATGTATCTGAGCTTCCCAGAAAGAAGCTGTGTGCATTGAATGGATGGGAAAAGGGCAAGAAAGGGTCTCTTAAAATCAGTTCTTTTTTAGAAATGTACATATGCTGGAAGAACTAAGTAATTTATAATAAGGTATAGGCAACTTATTATAGGTACTCTCTTCTCCAAGAAAGAGACCCAGGGTAAAAGAGAAAGAGCCCCAGTAAAGGAGGAAGGAAAGGTGATCAAAATGCCAGCTTCCTAACTTTGTTCAAGGTCTGAACTAACTAGGCACATCCATAGTAGCACAAGATGCGATATTTTCACAAAGCAATTTATCCAAACAAGATGACAACAATGTTGCTGCTGCAGCTGCTATAGGAGCATTAAGCACAGTAACAGGAAAGAAAATACACTTTTTCATTGTTTCATTTGAATGTTAGAATAACTCTCTGCATTATCTATTATCATCACCCCACTTAAAAGGTGAGGAAGCCAAACGAGTGTGGTGGCTCACGCTTGTAATTCCAGCACTCGGGAGGCTGAGACAGGAGGATCGTTGTGAGTTTGAGACCAGCCTGGGCTACAGAGTGAGCTCAAGACCAGTCTGAATGGCATAGTGAGACCCTGTCTCAAAAACACAAGGGTGGGGGATCTAGCTCAGCGGCCTAAGCGCCTGCCTGGCAAGCGCAAGGTTGTGAGTTCGATCCCTGGTGCCTCAAAAAAAAAAAAAAAAAAAAAAAGAAGCCAAGTGCAGTATTAGAAGCAATAACTAACTTACTGCACCATGTACAAGAAATGCATTTCAAAACTAGGAAAGGACGTGGTGCTCTGAATGAACACCTCTACCTCTCTGCCTAAAGGCTAAGTCTTTCCCTCCCTGGGAACTGTGTGTCCTGCTTCATGAGCATGTGTTGACTGGCTGAGCTCTGAGAGAATATTTCAAGACCTAAAGTCAATAGTTGATTTGCCTTTTAATAAGAATATACCCCAAATTGGGATGGACAGCTTTCTGTTCTAAAAAAATTCAAAACTACTCATAAAGCACTGGATTCAATCCAGAGTTCACAACATTTGCCCTGCCTCTGGCCCTCTTCCATGAAACTGTGATTTCCTGGTTCTGCAGATCAGGCCTCATGTGGAATCATTCTCTGGAATGGTCACTCTTAAGCTCAGTCTTTACTGTGAAGCACAATTTTGTGCCACTCACAGACACTCATACAGCATAAACTCCCTGTTTATAGATTCAGATGGTGTTTTACCAGAAAAGTAAAATGAAGAATTGGAGCTATTTTCTAAAGTGAAAACTTTAACTGAATGATCCTGATGTTCTATAATGTTCTCATTAGCCAAATAATTGTCCAACTCCTGACCCCATCTCACCTTGACAATTTTCTTTAATTGTATCTACCTAGAGAGTTTATACCACTGGGAACAACTGTAAACAACCCAGCAGCAGCATGGTTCTGAAAAGAAACATCAGTTTTTCCCATTCGAAAACATGCCTGAACAAAAACATCCTTAATTCTCATAGGCCATGGTCACATGTGCGTTCTTTATTTCTTTGAAGGAGAATTCCTACTACTACATGCAATTTTTGAGGAGAAAATTCCTGTCTTGCTTTTAATCCAAGTTCTCTCATCATCAGAGAGCAATACTCATTTGGGGATACTTGCAAGATAGGATGGAAAATAAAAAGAAAAGCTACAATGCTTAATTCAAGGACTGCACTCTTCCCTCTGCATGAACCCAATCCCTTTTCTCACTAGTGTGTTGTGAAGAATAACTAATGAATGATCATATAACACCGGGACAACATAGAATACAGTGTAAGTGATGAATCCTAATTTTCTCCAGCAACTTTCTTTCCATTTTCTACTGAGCACAGAGAGTCTAGGTTTATGTCTGGGCTCCCTTACTGATCCCTATGGCTTTTTGTGAGTAACAAATGCCCCTCCTTGTCTAATACTTGTATTGAGCCACACAAGCTCACATTCCATGGAGAATGCTGTTATAGATTAGGTTGTTACATGTGAGTCTACCTTCTGTGGTATTGACCTTGTAATTTGTGAATATGCAAAGAATATGCTAATGAGAGGTAGGCTTAAAAATGCATGTCTGCTCCATAGAAACAGTCATTGAGCACCAGAAAAATAAAGGACAGTTTGGTATTAGGTGTCTGTCACCGTTAGAGTCAAGGCTGAGGTTTCTCCAGAATCCTTTTGGAGAGAAGGAGAACATTGGGGCTAACTCCTTATTAAACAATAAAAGACTTTTAGAAAATCATAGAAACATATATTTTTTCAGTGTTTCATGGAGGAATGCATAGAGTGAAGAAAATGAGTCACAGAAACCATTTGTTGGCCACCAGGTAAAGACCCATCTGTAACCTTCAGGGTTAGAACCTTCATGGTGACGTGGAAAGATAACAGGGCTCTGTTACTACCAGGGATCCCTAAAGCAGAGATAGAATAGCTCTTTGTTTCAGCTTTCAGATATTTATCTTAAATTGTATAAAGTCCACAGCCAAGATGAGAATTCTGGGATGTCTCCTTTAGGGGTATCTCCTCAATGCTATGAAAGTCATTCCAGTTCTATAATAGCTATGAGAGTTTCATTTAAATCTACACCATCCCTTCTAGTTTCAGCTTCGACATGTAAAGAACTTGAAGTCAATGTTTTCACTCTTGTGAGGAAAATGCAAAATAGCAAGTGAATGTAAAATTTAACAACTTCTTTTAGGTGGACCAGAGTACTGAAATTACAAGGCAAACTGTGATCCCTCCCTACCCCCACAATCTGGAGAGGCAAGGACATCCAGAGAGACACAGCTAGATTGGCTTATCTGGAGCAGAAGCTGCTGGAACCATAAAATGGGAGGAATATTTAAACAGAAAGTGTTATGCATTGGTGGAAACTGAGGGTTAAGTAGTGTAACAGTGGGAAACTCCTAGGAGTTGTGTCTTGGTGGGGGCATGTTTTTGGCTTGTGCATCTAAGAAGTCTACTAGACCCTCATAGTGACACTCCCAGATAGAAGCCCTGTGACTCTGGAAGAGCAGAGAAGAAGCAGAATCATTGTGAAATGCACCCAGAGGCTTTTACAAACAAAATCAACTTACCAGGGGGAAAAAGGGAGAAATACCTGTGAAAGTCTCAGACAATGCAGACCCGTGAAAACACTGAGATTTACTAGAAGTTTATAGAATGCTCTCCTGAGCCTCACCATGTCATCCCATTCACAGTGCTCTCAAGTAAGAGCTGCAGGTTATAGTTGGACTGCAAGAAACAGACTCTTTGAGAAGCAGGGCCTTATGGAAGAACAAAGTCAAGCAGGAAAATCCAAACAAGGGCACAAGAGAATGTGACACCTCTGGTATCTGTAGGTACAATAGACTTTAAACACAGCCTAATTCTTGACTGAATTAACAAACATCCTTACAGTACAAAACTGCTTAACTTCAATTTGTATTACCTCACCATGTTCATCTTCCAATAAGAATTTTCAAGGCATTTCAAAACACAAAACAAATGAACACCAACAAGAAATTCTCCAAATTGCCCAATCATAAAGCACCAAAAATAGGCTTCAGATATGACATCGATGTTGGAATTATCAAAGTTGAAATTTAAAATAATTAAGATTAATAAGTTAAGAGCTCTAATTTAAAAGTAGACAATGTGCGAGAAAGAACATATGGATAATGTATGAAGAGATGAAAATTCCAAGAATCAAAAGGAAATGCTAGACATGAAAAAAAAAAAAAAACAAAACGGAAACAAAGAATGCTGTCCATGGGGTGAAGAAAGAATCAGTGGCCCTGAAAGTATGTCAGCAGGAACTTCCCAAAATGAAATGTAAAGAGAAAATAGATATATAAAAACAACCCACAGAGAAAATACAGCAACTGTGGGACCATGTGCAAAAGTTGATAACATATACATAACTGGAATAAAAGAAGGAAAACACAGAGGAGAAAGAAAATATTTTAATGAATACTTGCTGAGAACTTTTCAAAATGAATGACTGATACAAAACCACAGATCTAGAAAGTTTAGAGGCCACCAAGTAGTATAAATACCAAAACTAAATAACTAGAAAGTTAAAGACCAGGAGAAAATGTTGAAAGATTCAGGGGGTAAAGAGGACATTTCTAAGGAGAAACAGGGTAAGAATTAAAGAGGACTGCTTATTAGAACCCATACAAATAAGAGGGAGTAGAGTATAAGGCTTACAGTATGCTTTATGAAATGAATGCATCCCAACTAAATTCATATGCTGCAGAAGTAACTTGCAGTAGAGATTTATTTGTAGATGAGGCCTCTAAGGAAGTAATTAGAGTTAAATGAGGCCATAAAGGGAGGTCTTGACTTGGTAGGATTAGCGTCCTTATAAAAAGAGAAAATAGAGCCCCCATCTCCATGCTCTGAGGAAAGGTGGCAGGAGGACATAATGAGAAGGCAGTCATTTGCCAGCCAGGAAGAGTCCTTACGAGAAACCAAATCAGCCAGAACCTTGACTTTAGATTTCTAACCTTTAAAACTATCAGAAAAATAAATTGCTGTTGTTTAAGTTACCAAGTCTTTGGTGTTTTGTTATGGCACTCTGAGAAGACTGAAATAGAATTGCAAAACAAAACAACAAAAATCAAAAAGCTCTACCAATCTGGAATATTGCATTCAGTGACAAAGAAAAGTGATGAAGAAAAAAAAGATTTTATCAAATAAACTCTGAGAGAATTCATCAGCAGACTCGTCTGATAAACAATGTCAAAAAAGTTCTTTAGGTAGAAGGAAAGTGATATAGGTCAGGAACGTGAAACTACATGAAGAAAGAAATAGTATTGCAGAAAGAATTAATGAAAACAAAACAAAATATTTAACTTTTATTCCTTTTAATTAATCTAAGGGATGCATATGTGTTTAAAGTAATAATACCATATGGATAAATGACATGAATGACAGCAATGTTACAAGAGATAGGAATGAAGAATCAGGAATATCTTGTTTTTATATATTTGTACTACTTCTGAAGTAGTATACTGTTATTTAAAAGTGGATTCATAATAATTAAAAATGTGTACCCAAAATCCAGGTGTAGTGGCTCACACCCATAATCTCAGCACTCTGGAAGACAGAAGCAGGAAGATAGAGAGATTTAGACCAGCCTGGGAGGACCCCATGAATAAAAGAAAGAAAGAAAGAAAGAAAGAAAGAAAGAAAGAAAGAAAGAAAAAAAGAAAGAAAGAAAGAAAGAAAGAAAGAAAGAAAGAAAGAAAAAAAGAGAAACAGCAAGATGGTGGAGGGAGGCAAGAAAGAAAAGAAGGAAAACAGAAAGAAAAGAAAAGGATGGAAGAAAGGCAGGAAGGGAGGGAAAGAAAGAGGGAGGGGAGGGAAGAAGTAAAGAGGGAAAGAAGGAAGAATGAAAGAAAAAGAAAGAAAAAAGATTAATTATAAGTTTAAGGTAGCCACTGAGATTTTTGAATTAGAATTGATATTTTAAGAGAGGTAATGAAATGGGATGATATAAAAATATTTAATTAAAACCAGAGAAGGCAAAAAAATTCTGGTGTTTAGAGAAGGAAGAACCAATGTAATGAATAGGAAACAAAAGCATGGTAAATAGTAATCCAACCACATCAACAATTACTTTAAATACAAGTAGTTTATAAACACAAATTAAAAAGAGATTGCCAGATTGGTTGTAAACACAATTTCCACCCATATGTTGTGTACAAGAAAATCACTTTATGTAAAAAGACTCAAGTTGAAAGAAAGGAAATGGAGAAAGGTATGCCAAGTCAATACTAATTTTAAAAAAAGTTGCGGTGGTTAATTTATTTCAGACTAGTCAGATCTGAATATAGAAATGCTTATCAGGGGGGTAGAGATAAGTGTAACATTATTATAAAGAGGACAATTCTCCAGGAAGACACACAATCTTAAAAGTGTATGCATGTATAAAGAGAGCATCAAACTCTGTGAGTAAAAAATGAAAGAATATAAGGAGAAACAGACAAATCTATTACGTTGGCGAGTCCAACATTCCTCTTTCATTAAATTACATACCAAGCAGGCAGGAAATCTTAAAGATGGTGTATGAATGACCTGAATGAGATTACTGATCAACTTGGCCTAACTGATATTTATAGAAGAATCAATCCAACAACAGCAGAATGCACACCCCTTTCCAGCTCACACAGAGAGCACAGCAAGAGACACCATGTTCTGAAACACAAAACATACCCTAACAAGCTTAAGAGAATAGAATGCATACAAAATACATCCTTATACACAAAAGAACTAAACTGGAAAACAATAAAAGAAAGATATCTACAAAGTCCTCAAACATGTAAATAAAACAATACTTTAAAGTAAATCATGGATCAAGTAATAAGCCTCAGGAAAATATTTTGAAATACATAGAATTAAAATACAACTTGTGAAAACACGTGGGATACAGAGAAAGCTGTTCTCACAGAGAAATTTATATTAACTGTATGTTAGAAAATAAGTATCTAAAAGCTATAATTTAAAGTTCTACTATTGCAAACTAAAGAGAGAAATCTAATTTAAAACTACAGGAAGCAGAAAAAAGAAAATAATAAAAACTAGAGCAAAAATCCATAAAAGTGAAAACACAAAAATATAGAGAAAATCAATGAAATAAAAATCTGGTTCCCTCAAAAAGATCAATAACATTGATAAATCTCTTTCCAGGCTAATTATGAAAAACAAAGACATCATAAATCACAACATCAGAGATGAAGGAAGGCTCATCACTATTGATTCCCTTACAAATTTATAGGATAATAAATGACTATTATATATGGTTTTACACTCAAAAAGTTGATCACTTAGTTTAAGTAGCCCAATTTCTTAAAAGATAAACTTCCAAAATATACCTGGAAAAATAGATAAACCCAAGACCACTATGTCTATCAAATAACTTGAATAAACAATGAACAATTTTCTAGAAAATGAAAGCTAAGCTCAGATGAGTTCACTTGTAAATTCTATCAAACATTTAAGATATCAATAAAATATTGACAAAACAAATGTCATGTATAAAAATTAATTATCATGATCAAGTTGGATTTATTTGAAGTATACAAAGTTGGTTCAATTGTCAAAAAAAAAATCAGTGTGGTCCACCATACCAGACTTAATAGGAAAGATCATAACAATTGATGCTGAGAAAGTTATCTGACAAATCAAACACTGAGTCATTGTAAAAAAAAAAAAGAAAAAGAAAATCAAAATAAAAAGAAGGAAAGAAAGAAATACAGAAAACAAGGAGGAAAGAAAGAAAACTGCTCAGCAGTTTAGGAATAGAGAAAACTTCAACAAAAACACCTGAATAAAAAGTTACAGGTAACATCATAATTTCCCTTTAAGATCATGAATGAAGCAAAGATATCTTCTCATCATTTCTATTCAACGGCGTACTGGATGCCCTAGTTACGAGATACAAAATAAGCAAGAAAATGAATAGAGATTGAAAAGGAAATAAAACTGTTCCTAGTTTGCTGATAATATGACTGTCTATGTAAAATATCTGAAAAAATTAAGAAAAACCCAATTCAAAACAAAAGGTCAAATTACAAAGCCAGTTGTTGCCTAACAATCAGGAATGAATAATTGGCATTTCAAACTAAACACACATGTATATTTGACAGCTACACACACACAAATATCTAAATTTAACAATGTACTTAGAGGATCCAGGTGTAAGCTACTACAAAATTTTGATGAAATAAATCAAGAAGACATAAATAGAGTACACATTCCTTGATTGGAAGACTGTATTATTAATACAGTTAATTTTTCCCAACTTGATATATAGATTCCACATAATCCTAACCAAAATCATAGCAAAAAATTTTGTAAGTATTTATAAACTAATTCCAAAGCTTATATGGAAATGAAAAAGAATGAGGATATTGAAAAGAAAGCACAAAGAATGTAGCTGGAGGGCTCACAATACTTGACTTTGAGACTTTCTGTAAAACTGCAGAAATTCAGACAATGTAGTATTGGCAAAAGAATGGACACATACATTAATGAAACAGATAGAAGATTTACATAGATAGTCAATTGCTCTTTGACAAAGATACAAAGGTAATTCAATGGAGAAAATGTACTTTTTGTTTGTTCAGGAATCATTATTCATTTATTCATAAGTTTTATTTTTAAGTCATTTTTTTCTTTTGAAGAGAATAAAACCAAAAGAAATAAAACAAAATAGAGTCAATCAAAACAAAACAATGAATACGATACAAGACTTCAAAACAAGATAAAAGCAATAATGGATACCATAATCCATTTTGTTATTTTTGAAATAGCTGTCCATGCCATCAAATATAATAAAATCAAACAAAACAAAACAGAATAAAACCAAACTAAGCAGAACAATGAAAACAGTACAGGGTTTCAAAATAGGGTAATAGATTAACAATGGCCACTGCCTTCCCTTTTTAGACATTTCCTTCCCTTTTACTTTTACAGTATCTATTGTGCATTTTGGATTCCACTAACTCCTTTAGTTTTTTATACTAGGGAGACAACACAATGTTCACCCACGTGACTCTGAACCATTTCACCCATGAGCATGATCTCAAGTTGTATCCATTTACCTACAAGAGCCTCGAGGTTATCTTTCTTTATAGCCGAGTAGCTTTCCATTGTATAAAAATGCTATATGCTTCTTATCCATTCTGCAGATGATGGGCAAGCTATCCCTACTTTTTTCTGGTTTCCTGTCACAGAGAGGAAACTTTCTCCTTTGACTTTCAGTCTATGAATTTTCTTTTGAGTTAAATGTATTTCTTGTGTTTCTTCTATAAAGCATAATCAATATGCTTTATATTCTATCTCCTGATCCACTCTGCCTGTCTTTTTATTTATTGGTGAATTGAGGCCATCTACACTAATGGTTATGGCCAACATGCACTGGCTCATCTCTGCCATGTTTTTTTCCTGCCATTGGCTCCCTACTTTTCCCCTCCATTCAGATGTCTGCCCCACTTGGTGATCCCCCTCTGCCATTGTTCCTGGAACCATGGTCTTTTTTATCACTCTCTAAAATGTCCTTCAGTATTCTTTGCAGGGTTGGTTTGGCGGTCATGAATTCCTTCAGTTGTTCTTTGTCATGGAAGTATCTGTTTCTCCACTCATTTTGAAAGATAGTTTTGCAGGGTACATTAGTCTGGGTTGGAAGTTGTTTTCTTTCAGGACTTGAAATATTTTACTCCAAGCTCTTCTTGACTTGATGGTTTGTGTGAAGTCTGTCATGATTCTGATGGGTTTTCCTTTATAGGTGATCTGTTTCTTTTCTGTAACAGCCTTTAATATTCTGTTCTTGTGTTGAATTTCTGGGATCTTGATTATTATATGTCTGGGTGTAGATTTATTTTGGTTATGGCTAGCTGGAGTTCTATATGCCTCACTTATCTGAGTATCACATCCTTTTCCCATGTTTGGGAAGTTTTCTGCTATTACTTCTGTAAATAGAATTTTAATGTCATTTGTATTGCCTCCTGTCTTCACTGACACCTATTATTAAATTATTTTTCTTTGTGAACAGTTAATATTCACAGGACTGGACCAGTTCTGTGTGCCTATACCTGGTAATCTGAGCAACTCTTGAAGACAACTATACAAAATAACAACCATTGGCATTTTCCTATCACCTTGTTTGCAAAGCCTATATTGTTATCGTTTTGGGATCTCTATTATTGTTATTTATCTGTCTTTATTGTTTTTTTGTTTTTCTTGTGCTTAGCTCTGTTATTACCTCTAGCACAGAAAGGACAGATGTACATGTATATGCTTATTATGTCTAGAACTGCTCCTAAAGAGTTTACAAGAACAGATTTTATTAAGTATCAAGACATGAACAGCTACTTTGAAGAAAATGAGACATTATGGCAGCCATAGCTGATATCTTATTTTCATGTTCTGAAGTCTAATAATGCTTTTATTGTTTGATTTGATTGGTTTAAGTCTGTTTTCTATTATTTGATTGCAATATGCAAGAAGATATGAACAGCTTTTTTGAAGAAAACAAAGGACATTAAGGTACGCATTGTTGATTTCTTATTGTCTGGTTTGAAGGCCTGTAATGCTTTCACTCTTTTGTTTTATCTAGTTTTATATAATTTTGTTTTATCTGAATTTATTGTTTGTGAAGGTATGAACAACCATTTCAAAGAAAACAAGAGACACTAAGGTAGCCATTGTTGATTTCCTGTTGTTATGTTTTGAAGACCTGTACTGCTTGCATTGTTCTGTTCTGATCTACTTTGTTGTGTTTTACTCTGTTTTGTTTTGTTTTATTCTCTTTAAAATAAAAAAAATTATTTTTCTTTGTGTTGTCTTGCAGTTATTGAATTGTTATTTCCTGGTTCCTTGCTATTTTTAAGACTTCTTTCATTTCATGATTGCAAGCTGCAAACCTGTCTTCAAGGTCTGTAAGTCTATCTTCAGTTTCTTTCATGTAGTTTTGCCAGATTTCAATGAAGTTTTTAATTTCCTGGATAACTCTTCAAATCTGTTTCATGTATTCTAAATCTTTTTTATATTGTTCATTCAAGATTTCCCTCATTTACCTATGCTGCTCTATTTTTTTAATCTATGTCTTCTTTGGAGGTACTTGGCAATTTTTTATTATGTTTTTCATTTCTTCTTTTACTTGGGATAGTATTTCTGTTCTAGTTTCTTTTATAGCCTCATGAAGTTGTTTCTTTATTTCAGTTGCCATCACTTCAGAAACTTCAAGTGTGCGATTCCTGATCTCTTCCATGTTTACATCTCCTGGACTTGCTCTGGTTGGGTTGGAGGCCATAGACTGCCTTTTGCTTCTTTGTTTTGACATATTTCTAGGTTCTTCTGGACAAACAGGTAGTGGGGTCCCAGGCACTTCCCACATTGGGTACAATCTCTCTGAAGCATGATTGTTTGGTTCTCCTGGCCAGTGCTGACTATGGGTATCTGATGGTGGCCATTAGGTGCACTGGTGCAGGACTGGCTGCTGTTTTTCCCAGCCCATGCTGGCTGCCTGGTGAAAGAAGTGTCCCATATGGTGGTTGGAGTGTGCGTAGGGGCAGGGCTGGCCACTGCCTCCCAAGCCTAAGCTGCTCACCTTTCCTTTTTTATTAGTATATGTTTGGAGTACATAATAGATGCATTCTTTTACATATCCAATCTTGTAGTATATATACACGGAAGGATAAATTTGAGTCATTCATAGGAAAATGAATGCACCTTGTGCCCATAATACTCAATGAAATAAATCAGACACAGCCTATATACCACATGATTTTTTTTTTTTTGAGACAGGATCTCACTAGCCCAGGCTGGCCTTGAACTCATAGTGATCCTCTGCCTCTGCCTCCAGAATACTGGGATTACAGGTGTGCACCACCACACCCAGCTTCACATAATTTTTAAAGGAGAAATTCAAAGTATAAATAATTTAGGTGCAAAATAAATTACACATAGTAGGAAACAGAGATAGACTTTGTGAAAGTAAAAAAGAGAGTTTTTAACCTTTGCTGTGGGAACAACTGGGTCTCTCATTAAATAAATGAACCCAGGATCTAAGGTGTAACTCAGTGGTGGAGTACTTGCCTAGCATTTGTGAGGCTCTGGGTTTGATCTTCACTACTGTCAATGAAAAT